>JBAMBR010006572.1:0-31172 GCA_037044475.1 Zaprionus obscuricornis | reverse complement strand
GAGAGAGTGAGTGAGTGAAAGAGAGAGAGAGAGCGATAGAATGAGAGATTCATATCGCTTGTATTTGTGGCATAAACAGGTGCAGCATACAATATGTGGCAACAACTTTGTGGCAAGGCAAGTTCAAGCTGATTAGCTGTGAGAAATGTCGCAATTAGGTGAAAATACACTTTTGGCAATTGCTATAGACGCAGCAGCACCAGCAGCAGTACCAGCAGCAGCAACACTTGGGGTAATTGTCGACACACACACACACATAGAGAGAGACATCTAACATATTATATGCCACACGTGTTGGAAATAACTGTGGCACGTTTCAGCAAGCCGCAACTTTTCTGTCGTCTAAGCACAAACAACAAAAATGAAAGAGAAAAAAACGAAAAAAAATGTTGCTCCAATAGACAAAGAAAAGAAAAGAGAAAAAAATGAAAGAAAAGTAAAGTAGTTTGCAAAGAAATCAATATGTCGCATTTAAGTATAGCTACCGCTGGATATCACATACATATAGCATATAGTTCCGAGTTTTACTAGCTTAATGTCTATAATACTGTCAAGTATACGTTAAAGCTTATGGAATTTGTTATTATCAAACTTTGTGTCACAGTGTCTTTGAGTTTTATTTTCTGCAGAGAAATATTGCTGTTGCTATGCAAGTTTTAAATTCTTTGTGCAGTTAAAGCTTTAAAATTAATTAAAATTACAAAATATTAAATGAAGTTGAACAAAAAAAATACAAATAAAATATTATATATTTTTTTAAAATTTTCTAATATAGCAGCAAAAGTTCATTAGCAGCTTAACACACAGCAGCAGCACACACACAGCAGCAGCAGCACACACACATATATGCAGCATTGGCAAGCACATACTAGTACATAATTAATTTGACTAATTAACAGCTATTAGTATATTTTAACATAATTATGCTACAGTCGTCTCGCAAAAGGCAAAAGGCATTCAACATGCATATTAATGAATTTAAGCAACAACAGCAACAACTACAAAAAAAATCAATGCTAAATTGAGGCAGCAGCGGCTTATTTCACTCCCCCTCCCCCACACTTTCTCTCTCTCTCTCTCTCTCTTTCCCTATTTCGCCTCATTTCCATTTACATTTTCACATAGCATATTTTTGCCATATTTCTAGTCCTAGTTACAACTTCATTTCTTTTGGCCCATTAATGTGACCTACAAATTCCACTTAATATTAAGTATACGCATCGTATAGCAAACCTCATCATTTATACTTGTCCCTAACTCCTAACACATTCAACTTTTTTATACCTAAAAGCCAGTCGTCGCTCGACAATCTATATACATATATCATAAATATAGACTAATTCCTCGACTGCTGCCATGCCATGCCACACTGTGGCACATAGAGCACATAGAAACATAGGACACTAAACAATGTGAGAATTATACAACAAATGGGCATTATATGGGTATCGCTAAGGATTGAGAATTGGGATTAGATTCTTGTGGGCGACGCCTTCAACTTCAACTACAAGTTTTGCCATTTACTTTTGCTGCTGCTGCTTCTACTGCTGCTGCTGCTGCTAGTCAGCGCCAGTCTTGGGCAATAAATGAGTTTAAACTAGAAAATTTATTATACGCGGCAAAACTACTTAAGTCAACGGGGCAAAAGGCAGCAGCAGCAGCAGCAGAAACCGAAGCCGAAGAAAATAAACGAATGAACGTAGACAACCCGCAGAACCAAGACCAGGACACGCAAGGGCAAAACGCAAAGAAAAAAAAAAGCTGACTTTGTGGCATCACCGACATTTGCGCTAGTCGCGACTTGCGATGTTGCTTCTGCTACCTCTCACACTCTCACACTCTCTCTCTCTCTTTATCTCTTTCTCTCTCTACTGTCGTGTTGTCGTTCTACGCTGCTTAGGCCAATATAATCAGACAAGGCGCGCTGCATGTGGAATGAGTTCAGGTTCAGTTACGATTCACTTGGGGTTGACGATAACAGCAACAACAACAACAACAACAACAGCAGCAGCAGCGCGTGTAGGGGGTGTTGAGGGGTTGCACAGACTGCCTGCTGCTTGAGTAATTCAATAAAATAACCAATTTGTTGAAAAATAACAACAAGCGGCAATGGCGCACACAAAAGCACAGGGCCCGGCCCAACTTGTCACACAAAATGAGGCGGTGCCACAATGGGCCACACATACACACACACACATACAACAAGGATGATTCCATTCGCTTCGCTTCTTTGCTTGTCGCTTCTCCATACATCTCTTGCTCTTGCAGCGGCAGCAATCTTAGTCTAACAGCAATAGCAATAGCAACAAACGGCAGAAGGCAACAACGATAACAGCAACCAATGCCCCATCACGTGGCAAGCGCGCTAGAGAAAAAAATATTTTTTATTTATACTCATGTGTTTGTATTTGTGTGTCTCTCTCTCTGTGTGTGTGTGTGTATATGTCACTCTATATGTAGACTATATTGTATTGCCATATTTGTTAACAGTCGACTTTTAGCTGCTGCTTGTAAACATTTTATAGTGGAATTGATTTGCAGTATTTTTACTTTAATTTTTAGTATTTATTTTCTTTTTGATTATAAATTTTTTTATATTTAGTATTGTTATTTATGTTTTTGATATTTATTTAGCATTTTATATTATTTATTTTTATAGTATTTTATAAATACTATGTATATTTATTTTTTTATATGCAGTATTTATATTATAAAATGCAACGCGTTTAGTATTTTTTTTTTTTTTTAATATTTAGTATTTTTAAAAATATTTATTTAATACTTATATTAAACGTAATAAATAAATAATATTTATATTTTTTATTTTAAATTTATTTTAAAGAAGTTTAGTATTTTTGTTTTTTTTTGGATTTTTTCTATTTAGTATTTTAAAAATACTAGTTTTTATTTAGTAGTTTTATTATACATTATTATGTTTAGTATTTTAAAAATACTAGTTGTTATTTAGTATTTTTATTATACATTATTATGTTTAGTATTTTAAAAATGCTAGTTTTTTTTTAGTATGTTTAGTATTTTAAAAATACTAGTATTTATTTAGTATTTTTATTATACAAAAATGTATATATGGCCATTAGTATGTTTAGTATTTTAAAAATACTAGTTTTTATTTAGTATTTTTATTATAAAAAAATTCAAATATGGCCATTAATATGTTTAGTATTTTAAAAATACTAGTTTTTATTTAGTATTTTAAAAATACTAGTTTTTTATTTAGTATTTTTATTATACATTATTATGTTTAGTATTTTAAAAATACTAGTTTGTGTTTAGTATGTTTGGTATTTTAAAAATACTAGTTTTTATTTAGTATTTTTATAATACATTATTATGTTTAGTATTTAAAAAATACTAGTTTTTATTTAGTATTTTTATTATAAAAAAATTCAAATATGGCCATTAATATGTTTAGTATTTTAAAAATACTAGTTTTTATTTAGTATGTTTGGTATTTTAAAAATACTAGTATTTATTTAGTATTTTTATTATAAAAAAAACAAATATGGCCAATTATTATGTTTAGTATTTTAAAAATACTAGTTTTTATTTAGTATGTTTAGTATTTTAAAAATACTAGTATTTATTTAGTATTTTTATTACACAAAAATGTATATACGAGCATTATTATGTTTAGTATTTTAAAAATACTAGTTTTTATTTAGTATTTTTATTAAATTTATTTATATAAAAATTTGTATTTCCGCTAATGAGTTTAGTATTTTTTATATACTTTATTATTCAGTATTTTAAAAATACCATTTGGTATTTTTATTATATTTATAATAGAAACTGTCAGATTTCTCTTATTTTTTTTAGATGCATTTTTTAAATATTTATTATGCTTGCACAAAGTAAGTTCGTGCCCCACAGTGGCATGTAAAATGTTGCAGGTTAACTCCATTGACTTGTGAAAAATTGAAAATAAAAATTTTCCGCGACATTATTAAAGTAAACATTGGCGCAAAAGGGTGTGATTATGACGAGACAAGGAGTTGAAGGCAGCTCTGCCGTTGTTCAAAGCAGAATAGACATTTGAAAGTGTAGAGAGAGAGAGAGAGAGGGGGGTAGAGGTAGTATGAAACATAGATGTGTAGATGGGGTGTGGCAAATGCCAAGTCTCGCATGTTTGTTGCCATGGCAAGCTTCCAATTGTGGCTGTGGCTGTTTATGGCGTTTGCCATGTGTCTGCGAATTGACGTCAGCGACGACGACGACGAAGGCGCTGGCAATGGCAGCGAATGTTAGTTGTTGCTATTGTTGCTGCTGTGACTGCTTCTACTTCTACTACTACTGCTGCTGCTGCTGCTGTTCTTGCTGCTGCTGTTGCCTTTTGCCATTTCGCGTTTTAAAAGTTTTGGGCTCCCAGTGGCGCAATCAGCGCCAACGAAGCCAACAAAGGATGAGCACAGGTTCTATGATGGCGCCGCAAAGCATGCTACATTATTCAGGCACTCGCAGCCAACATACACACACATGCAACACACATGCGTGGGGGCCAAATGATAACAAGGCTGCTGATGACTTCCTGCTGCTGCTGCTGCTGTTGCCGCTGCTTGACTTGACTTTGGCTTCAACTGCTGATGTTGCTCTGCTGCTGCTGATGCTGCCGTTGAGGTTGCTCTGGCTGCTGGTTTGTACGTTTGGCTGACACAAAGCCAAATCAAAAATTGAAAATAAGGTTAAGTAGCTATTACCAGCGCACAATGCGATGCGATGGGCGTGGCAAATGGCAATTTAATAAACGCGCCAGCCAGCCAGCAAGCAAACGAACGAGCGAGCGCGCGCCGCCTTTTGGGTCGCGTAATTACCTAGGAAATTCCATTAGAATTTCACGGCGCATTAGACGCATCAGATGACGACAACGACGACTATGATGTTGAAGACGTAGCAGAAGAAGAAGAAGAAATCCCATTGAGTGGATGCCACAGCATCAACTGTGGCGTGTTAATGCTTTTCTTTTTTTTTTTGTTTGTAGAACTGCTGCAGCAGTGATGATGAAGGGGCAGTGGCATGTGGCTGATGGCTGTATGTTCACTTTGTTAAAGTCCAGCCACAGTGTAGCTGCGCGTAGCTCTTGGCTCTTTTCAGGCGTAAAAAGTTTTGCACAAAACTTTTGCATACTTTTTGGGGCCCTGAACGATGACGATGACGGCGGCCATTTGTCTGCGCTGCTCAAGCACAAAATTGACAGAGTGAGAGGCAGAGAGAGAGAGAGTGTGAGAGAGAGAGAGAGAAAGAGGGAAGGTAGCAGCTACACAGCAGCTGGCTGAAAAACTTGGCAATCAATCAATTTGCGGGGGCAAAAGCACAACATCAGGATTTCAAGCTGCAGCTAATTGGGACACAAAAGAGAAAGATAGAAAGAGAGAGAGAGAGAGAGAGAGAGAGAGAGAGAGAGAGAGAGAACAAAGTATAGCAGAGCATAGCATTGGCAGTGAGGCAGCCAGCCAAGTGTGGCAAAAGGTGAGCTATGGGAGACGTTTGTATAAAATTAACTGCCCAGACGTACAACTGGCACACAAGCTCATAGTCTCTCTCTCTCTGTCTCGCTCTCTCTCTCTCTTATCTCACACACGCTCTTGCAGTCAACGAGCGCATTTTTCTGTACTAATTGAGTGGCAACTTGGGTGCAATTTGCAGCGTTTGCGACACGCGTGTGCTCATAAATAATTGATAATTAACTAGCACCTGCCATCAGCCATCAGCTGCATTCATACACTATCGCTTTCTCTTTCTCTCACACACACATACACATATATATTTATGTGTCTGGCAAAGACTTTGTCACTTAGCGCATGCAGTCAGACAACCTGGACATAGCTTGCTGATTGCAGCAAATTTGCTAGCTAGCAACTTACATTTGTGCTCATGCCACATTGCCACATTGCCACACACACACACACATATATATATATATACAGCTAGCTACACTCATCAACTATAATGAGATTGAGCTGGTAATGTTAATGAAATTTGTTGCTTTGCGCTCTGTGCAAAAGTTTTGCAGTCAAACTCAACGCCACAGCAGCATCGTCTTCAGTTTCTAGTTCTATCTCTCTTTCTCTCTCTCTCTCTCTGTCTCTGTCTGTAACCATGCTAACATTCCCCCATGTGTGTGTGTGTCTTTGAGTCAAGTGAAGTGCTCTAATGAAGTCATTGATAAGCGCACAGCAACAACAACAACAACAACAGCAGCAGCAACAACATGTAGTACAAGACACAAATAGAAACTGATTAGGTTCTGAGTCAACGAGTCAGTTGCATATTCGGTTACTGCGCAAAGACAATGGCCACATACAGATAAAGAGCCTTACAGACAGTAAGGCAGAGAGAGAGAGAGAGAGAGAGAGAGAGAGAGAGAGAGAGAGAGGGAGTGAGAGAGCAAGCTAGCGACTTGAGTTGTCTCTAGCTATTTGTACTTGAAATCTCATTAGAGTTGAAGTACTTGGCCTGACAGCAACAGCAGCAGCAGCAGCAGAGATACTCATGCCAAGCTTAAGGCAGCCTGCCATTTGCCATATGCGCCCCTCGCATGCTGCTTGCTTCCTTTAGTCCTCTCTACTCATAGTCCTGTCTGTCAGCTGCTTTTGGCTATAGTTTTGGCTATAACGACCAAATTTAATTATATAACACAAAGCAACTTGAGCTACTGCTGCTGCTGCTGTTGCTGCTACTTCAACAATAGCAAGCAGCAAAATTGAAATTTTTAGCCTTTTGACTTGTGAATCATTTTTTCCCCTTATTGCCCTTCTTCCTTCTCTCTCTCTTATACACCCCTGGCGACTCTTATAACCGCAATTTGCACACGTTGCCCTTAATTTCTCATGTAAAGGTGAAAAGTGTGAAGAAAAAACAACAACGTTGCGCAGAAAAACAACGAAAAAAAAATAATAAAAAAAAAAAAATATAGTATAAAAATGTTATTGAAAAGTTGGCTATGCCAACGTCATGCTGCGATGCTGCACCCCCCCCGTCTGCGCACTTGTCGTCCAGCTGGTTTTATAATTGCGGTTTTTATGCAGCCAGTATGCGAGATGGGGGATGAGGCTGATGATGCCTGCGGTCATTGCGGCCAGGACACATACAAAAGCATTTTACATTTGGCTCCAACCAAAGAATTACTTTTTCTGCCTGTTAGGCAAACGTCAATGTATATATATGTGTGTGTGGGTGTGGGCGTTGGCCACGCCTACATAGATTGTTAGCTTCAGGTACTTCAGTAATTGAAATAATGGCGGCAAAGTAAAGCTTACATGATGCTGGACAATGGGATTACATTGCAGTATAGTTTAGCTTTTCCCTCCTCCTCCTACAGCAGCAGCAGCTGCTGCTGTTATTGTTATTCTTGTTGTTGTTGTTGTTGTTGTTCCTTTTGCTGCTTCTTTTGAAGCCAAAGTAATTACATTTAATCACAAGTGAGCAGTTTGACAGCTTATTAAAAACCAGAGAAAATTTTGCCAAAAATTTGAAAGCTAAGTTCAACATCAAAGAAAGCGAGCGGCAGAGAGAGAGAGAGAGGTAGAAAGAGATAATAACTTAAAATTGCAGCGCATTATGTAAGCTTTGCAAAAGCATTAAACTGTTAAAAGCTTTTCAAAGCTCAACGCGTAAAAGTTTATTAAAAAAAAAAAACAATTTCTAAAGCGCATCAAAAATTGTTTGACAAGCCAAAAAAAAAAAAAAGAAAAAAAAAATAAAATTGACAAAAAATTAAATTGCAGAAATCTGTGCATATAACCGTTTGCGGTTAGTGTATATCATGTGCTGGCATGTGGCATGAGTCACAAGTGGCAGCATGAGAAACTGCTGACTAAGTTGCAGGTAAGACTAAAAAAAAAACACACATAGAAAGAGAGAGCAGCAGCAGCAGCAGAAGAAGACATGACGTTGGCGGTTTCCGCTTGGTTGAAGTGAGCAAGAGCGTGGAAAGCAGCAGCAGGTGTAGGAGTGTTTGGAGCGGCAGAGGTAGCGGGTATTCACTCGACCACAAAAGCATAAGTTGCCAATTAAACTCGGAATGCTTTTGCTTGCTCGTCTGCTGCTGCTTCGCTCTTTGCTTCACTTGAAGCCTGAAGCTATGCACAGAGCCAAGAGAAAGAAGGAGCGAGAGAGAGATGGCATTAATTTCATAACCTGCCTTTTTATGGGCAGCTGCCCAAATTGGGTCAACATTGACAATGGCCAGGACACACGCCAGACACCAAAGAGTGTGAGTGAGAGAGAGAGAAAGAGAGAGAGAGGGAGCAACAATTGCAATGCACTGCAGCCAAGATAGATGGCAGCCAGCAGACAGAGGTCGAAAGTTTTTTTCTTTTTTTTTTTTGAGTTTGGGTTTCGGCCAGTTGGCATTCGCCTGTTCGCAATTCATTGCTGCTTTGGTGTCGGTTACTGCTGCCACTTCCGGTTGTAAGTTAACCTATACCTACAGCTCCTGCTGCTGCTGCTACCATCAGACTGTCCTTGGCTCTTGTCTCTTACTGCATCCGTTACACAATAATTGCATCGTTGGCCTTTCTTTTTTTTTGCAATTATGCAAATTTGTCAGAGCTAATTGTCTGAAATTTCCTCTTTTTACTTTTACACATTTCTTCTTAATTTCTTTTCTTCAATTTTTATTTTTATTTTTTTTTTTTTTGTACTTACTTGATGCGATTGTAGACCAACAATTCAGCAATATCACGTCCCAATCCTGAATATGTTGTCTCAACAAATACAAGAACTTTGGGATCAATGCGTAGACGCGCCTCTGAACGATGATCAGGCGCTGGTGATGCATTGCGTATATGTTTTCCCGCTGAATTCATCATGCGACAATTGATAATCGGCGCCGGATGTGTATCGCGTTGAATGAGACTGTAAAAAAGTAAGAAGGAAAAGCAAGAGGAAAATGTGTTAAAAGTTGCATGAATAAATATAAGAAAAATATTTATAAAATTTTCTTTTATATATTTGCCTAGAGTCGAGAAAGGAAGAAAAATTGTAAATAGTGAAAAATGTCAGTTTCCTGCATTGTGTCAAAGTTCAAAGCAATACGCGAAAAATTCTTCTAAAAAAAATATAAAAAATATGCAAATATTCCAAGGAGCAAGCTAAAGAGAGAGTGAGGGAGAGGGAGTGAAAAGATATGTAGAAAAACTGCTTGGCATTTATATTTCTTGTATTTACTTAGCACAAGCACAAGCAATGGCATGTGGCAGCATATAGCATGCGGCGGGCACAAATAATGTCTGCTGTCTGTTGTCTGTGAAAGGCCGCAACAACGTTGCGTATGCGCAATATGCAAAACTACAGACAGCAAACTGACAATAGCTAAAGCCAAAGCTGCAGCAGTAGCAACAGCTGCCAATACAATGGACTCAACATTCTTATTGTTGTGTGTTGCTGCTGCAGCAGTTGTTGTTGCTGTTGCAGTTGCCGCAGTTGCTGTTGCTGTTGCATGGTGTCACATATCTTCATTTTGCAGCATGCGACTCATTAAGAAGCAGCAAACAGCAAGCAGCAGCCAAGTAACAAATGTTGCAAGTATACTATGTATACTATGTTGCAGCAGTAGCAGCATTTTGTGGCATTTCGTAGACTACTTCAAAACTTTACTCATTCAGTTTTGTATGGAAAAACTTTACTACTGCAGTTCTCACATAATTTTTGGCCTGCTCACTTTGTCGCTCACCTTTGACCTGTCAACATTTGCTTCCTCTCTCTCTTTCTCTCTCTTTCACTCTCTTGCTTACTCTTTCTGGCTCTGTCTATTTAAATTTTGAGTTTTAGTTGCAGCTGCAAAAGCATTTTATTATATGCGGCTTATGCAATTTTCACATATCCTGCAATTTTGCAGTAAAACAACAACAGCAGCAACAGCAGTAGCCACAAAAACAACAACAACAACAACAACAACAAGCAGCTAAGTAAAGCGGCAACATGTGTTAAAGTCCTTTGAGCTGCTTTTCAAGCAGAAATCCCCAAAAAAATTAACAAAAACCTATTAGAAGGCAAAAGCCTTTTGGAAATGTGCAAAAGCCTTTTGCCGAGCATCCATTTTTGGCTGGCCAACAGAACAAGCTGCTGCTGCTGCTGCTACTACTGCTGCTGGTTGCAATGAAAAATGTAAATACTTTTAGCATGCGGCAAAACGGAAAGGACAAAACGAGCAAGCCAAAATACAAGACAAAATAAGAGGCAAGGCAAGGCAAGGCAAGTCAAGGCATGGCAGCAGTTTTGCAGGACCTTCCAACTGGCTGGCAGGCTGGCAAAAAGTTTTTGGCGCTGGCAAAACAAAATATTTAGATAGCAAATACACAAACATACACACAGCACACACACACTCAGACACACATACAACATGCAAACAACACTCACACAATGTACATCTCACACCCACAAAATTTATGCACATACAGAGCGAAACATTACAAGAAAGCGCCAGTAGCAGGGAAAGCAACAGCAGCAGCAGCACAAACACCCAAATATATCTGCCGCCAATTCCTCCCCACCCAAAAAAAAAGGCAAGTTTTCACTACAGAAATACCCTGTAATCGCATAACATTCACAGCTAGAGCAGCAACAGCAGCAGCAGAAACAGTTGCAAGCAGTTGAAGACATTTCAAAAACCATAAATCAAGCGCAAAAAAAAAAAAAAATACTAAACATTTTGCAAAGCACATTTGCAACTTGCAGGCAATCAAAAAAAAAAATCTTCTACAATAGATTTCCAGATATAAGATATGCCTGCAAAACTTGCGCCATAAAGTGAATATAAGGAATGTTTTACCAACTACTTTGCAATCAGGAAATGTAAATGTTAGACATTAGTTTTTCCTAATAAGCGACGTAAAGTTCATGGATGCACAGAAAGTCTAGGCAAAGGTCTAGTTAAAGCAATTTGTAAAGATTTTAATGCTATGAAAAGCTGCTTTTAAAGCTGTGTTCATGTAATCAAAGCTGACATAAAGCTACATTCATATAGCAAAAGCTGCTAAAAGCTGCATTCTCGTGCTCCAAGCAGCTTAAAGCTCTTTTGACAGTTCGTATTAGTAGTATAAGGCAACTTCGACTGCCTTAAACTTAGCTTCAAGCTGCTTTGTCTCAATTTTCAAAAATTTGCTTTACATTTTAGTAGCATCAAAGCTTTCCATGAGCTTTTAAAGCTGTTTAAAGCTTACTAGCAGCTTTACAAGACAGCAACCGCTAAAGAGTTTTCTCTACATTTTTAGCAAAGATTAACAAAATTCGAACAAAGCTTTCTAATGAGCTTTGAAAGCTGCTTAAAGCTTTTTTCCATAGATCAAACTAGCAGCTTAATGAACGTTAACACTATGGTTGTTCGCTCTATAGTTAAGCAGTGTTAATAAAAATTTTTCTCATGTTTCTCATGAGCTTTCAAAGCTGCTTAAAGCTTACTAGCAGCTTATTGAAAGGCAGCAGATATAGAGGTTTTCTCTACATTTTTAGCAAAAATTAACAAAATTCGAACAAAGTTTCTAATGAGCTTTGAAAGCTGCTTAAAGCTTTTTTCCATAGATCAAACTAGCAGCTTAATGAACATTTTTGTTTGTTCTGTAATTAAGCAGAGTTAATAAAAATTATATAAAATTTCTCATGAGCTTTCAAAGCTGCTTAAAGCTCATTAAAGCCTCACGAATGTCAATCTATGTTCTAAAAACAACGAAATCTTGCACAAAAACAATAATGCAACATGACAGTGTAGCGCATTTATAGTTCGTTTTAAAGTAAAATGTAAAAGTATTTTTTTTTATAGCTTCTTTTAAGCGCTTTTGGTTTTGTAGGCGAGTAAAGAGTGTTGGGGGTGAGGGGCTAGGAATGCTTCGCTACTTCATGCAAACGTTCAGTATGATGAAGAAATTCTTGTTGCACAGCCTTGTTTGCATTTCGTGCAACATTTGTGTGTAGCATGCAACGAGGCAAGCAGGCAGATCCAGACACAGACACAGACACAGGCACAGACACAGACACAGAGACCCACAAAATGCAGCCAAAATACAGAGAGAAAGAGTCAACTGCTGGTGAAATGCAATAAATAATTACATTTATTTGCTTTAAATGCAATTACAAACAAACAAACAAGTTGAGAAACATACACAGTGGGAGTGAGGGAGAGAGAGAGCGAGAAAGAGAGAGAAGAAGAAAGAAAGACAAAAATAGCAACTGCAGCAGCAGCAATACGAATGCCTTTTGCATATCCCAACACATATTCTGGCCGACAGTCGCCAGTCGCGTTTACAGTTCATTTGGCATTCGCTATAGAGAGAGACAGAGACAAAGAGAGAGAAAGAAAGAGTAAGAAGCATTGGTATTGCATTCAGTGTATTGAGTATTGAGTATGTCTGCTGGCATTTTCCCACTCATTTCCCATTGCAATCCAATTGAACTTGGCTTGCTTGATTTATTTAATTAACTTTTTTTTTTCGTTGTTCGTTGTTCGTACTTCACATTTTCTTTTCTTTTTCTCACTGTGCTCTGCAATTTTCTCTGTCTGTCGAAAGCTTAACAGAAAAAAAAGGAGGGAAAAATTGGCAGAAAATAAGCAAGCGCGCGGGCACCGCAAACGTTTTGGAGATTCTCTTCTTTTTTTTTTTTTTGGTTCATTTAAGCAGAGTTGTTGCATTGCCTCTGGGGCAGGAGTGTGCTGTCAGCGCGCCTTTCTTTGCAATTCTCATTGTGTTAAAGTGGCTGCAGTCTGTTCATTCATTGTATGCAAAATGAAAAAGAGCATGGAGTGAGCTACAAGCAGAGAGAGAGGGAGAGAGAGAGTGAGCGAGAGAGACTTTGAGTGACTGAGAGACGAAAGGGAAAGGAAAGGGAAGTAAAGTTATTGCTAGCTGAAGAGGTAGCATATTGAACTGTGAATGACTTGCACTTGTCGTGAAATTTATGCGAGTAATGAGAACAATTCCACAAAAAAAAAAAAAAATATATGAAATTGCAGCGCTTGCTACGGCTGCTGCTGGAATTGAACTTTAGCGAGCAGGAAAAAAAAAAAAAGAAACATTACTCATATTCGCTATGGAAATATTTTTCAATTTATGAATCGATTTTTATACGCTCATCCGTTAGGTTTTTTTTTTTATCTATCATTTATTGTGCGCATTTCAAGTCAAAAGCAAATACTTTCAGTGCTGCTGCTGCTGCTTGTGCTGCTGCTTGTGCTTATATAATCCTCCAAAGAATATCATATTGCCATGTAGCTTATGTTGACTGCCAGCCAACTTTGTGTCTTTTCTCATTTTTTTTTTTTCTATATTCTGCTGCTCACTGCTTGCCGTTAACCTTAACACTGTAACCTCAGCAGCAGCTTTTGTACGCTTATGGAAAGCATAGCAATTTTTCTCGCTCTCTCTATCTCTCTCTGTCTCTCTCTCTGTCTCTCTCTCGCTCTCTCTCTCTCTCTCTCTCTCGCTCTCTCTCTCTCTCTCTCTCTCTCTCTCTCTCACACTCTCTCTCACACTCACACTCACTTTATGCTCTCAATTCTCAATTTATACAAATCGCGCGCTTTGTCTTCGCGTTACTTTTTTTTTCATGGGGCCCCTCTGCTGCTGCTGCTGCTGTTCTTACTCTAACTTTTGGCATACGTTGAGCTGCTTTTTGCTTTAGTCATTTTTATTACGAAATCCGAAATGGATATGTATATATATATATATCGCATATATATCGCATATATATCGCATATATATCGTATATATATATCTATAGCAGTGTCTCATACTCAAACACACATCAGATAACCCTTTGGTTTAGTTATAGATGTATGTACATATATATCGCCCATTTTATTATGCTACGTTAAAGCAGCTGCATTACGTATGCGCTCCGTTGGCCATGCCACACTTTGCGGCGGCGAATACTGTTGCTGCTGCTGTTACTACTACTGCTGCTGCATTTGCTACTTTGCAAATTTATTACAAATTTTTACATACGATTTATTGTTAGAGCATGGCACGCCTCTAGCCTCTCAAACGGACATACAACGCGTTTTCTTTTTTTTTTTTTGTTTGTGGGAGGGGGCGTGAGTGAATTTCATTTTTTTTCTATTACGCTTCAAGGCGTGACTGTAGCTGTGGCTATGGCGATGGCCTCTAAAGCCCGGCACATAAAATGCCAGTGAATTGTGCGAGTTGCTACTGTGTATGTGTACGTGGTGTACTATATGTTTGGCGATTTCAATAAAAATAAAGAGGCAACGAAATGGAATAAGCAGCAGTAGCAGCAGCAGCTGTAGGAAATGCAGATGCAGCTGCCACAAAAGTAAAAAAGCAAGAACAAACTGTAGCAGTAGTAGCAGAAAGCAAAAGCTAAAATGTTGCCCATATTGTGTCTTTGGGACATTGACTAATAAGCTTCTGGCCAACAATGATTATTGCCAAAAGAGTGTAAGAGAGAGAGAGAGAAAGATGTAGATGTGGAAAGTTATAGTTGACATTGTGCAACATTTGCGTGCCGGTTTTGTGGCAAGTTTGTTGCACGCCCGCATAAATAACACGTCGCAAATGCATAAACTGACTTTTTGTTGCCTAATTTATGCAACACAAAAGACGAAACTAGCGCCACACCCAGCTACCAACTATGTTACGGCCCCACATCCCTTACCTACTGTATTCTGTTCTGTGTTGCTCTTCTGGCAAAACGGAAACGGAAATTTTGTGCTGTGCACAAATAAATCAGCGAACAGAACGTCAGAAAAAGAGGCCAGGTTTGAAGCTCACACTGACTCTTTCTCTCTGTATTTTGGCTGCATTTTGTGGGTCTCTGTGTCTGTGTCTGTGCCTGTGTCTGTGTCTGTGTCTGGATCTGCCTGCTTGCCTCGTTGCATGCTACACACAAATGTTGCACGAAATGCAAACAAGGCTGTGCAACAAGAATTTCTTCATCATACTGAACGTTTGCATGAAGTAGCGAAGCATTCCCAGCCCCTCACCCCCAACACTCTTCACTCGCCCACAAAACCAAAAGCGCTTAAAAGAAGCTATAAAAAAATACTTTAACATTTTACTTTAAAACGAACTATAAATGCGCTACACTCCCATGTTGCATTATTGTTTTTTTTTTTTTTTGCAAGATTTTATTGTTTGTAGAACATAGATTGACACTCGTGGGGCCTTAAAGTATTAAGTTGATCGATTAAATGAGCTTTAAGCAGCTTTGAAAGCTCATGAGAAAAATTTTGTTAACTTCACTTAATTATAGTGCAAACACACAAACTGTTAATGTTTTTCAGGCTGCTAGTTTGATCTATGGAAAAAGCTCTAAGCAGCTTTCAAAGTTCATTAGAAGCTTTGTTAGAATTTTATTAATTTTTGCTAAAAATGTAGAGAAATGTAGTAAGCTTTAAGCAGCTTTGAAAGCTCATGAGAAACATGAGAAAAATTTTATTAACACTGCTTAACTATAGAGCGAACAACCATAGTGTTAATGTTCATTAAGCTGCTAGTTTGATCTATGGAAAAAAGCTTTAAGCAGCTTTCAAAGCTCATTAGAAACTTTGTTCTAATAGGTTTTTGTTAATTTTTTTGGGGATTTCTGCTTGAAAAGCAGCTCAAAGGACTTTAACACATGTTGCCGCTTTACTTAGCTGTTTGTTGTTGTTGTTGTTTTTGTGGCTACTATTGCTGCTGTTGTTGTTTTACTGCAAAATTGCAGGATATGTGAAAATTGCATAAGCCGCATATAATAAAATGCTTTTGCAGCTGCAACTAAAACTCAAAATTTAAATAGACAGAGCCAGAAAGAGAAAGCAAGAGAGAGAAAGAGAGAGAGAGAGAGGTAGCAAATGTTGACAGGTCAAAGGTGAGCGACAAAGTGAGCAGGCCAAAAATTATGTGAGAACTGCAGTAGTAAAGTTTTTCCCATACAAAACTGAATGAGTAAAGTTTTGAAGTAGTCTACGAAATGCCACAAAATGCTACTGCTGCTACTGCTGCTGCTGCAACATAGTATACATAGTATACTTGCAACATTTGCTACTTGGCTGCTGCTTGCTGTTTGCTGCTTCTTAATGAGTCGCATGCTGCAAAATGAAGATATGTGACACCATGCAACAGCAACTGCGGCAGCAACAACAACTGCTGCAGCAGCAACACACAACAATAAGAATGTTGAGTCCATTGTATTGGCAGCTGTTGCTGCTGCTACTGCTTCAGTTTCAGCTTTAGCTATTGTCAGTTTGCTGTCTGTAGTTTTGCATATTGCGCATACGCAACGTTGTTGCGGCCTTTCACAGACAACAGACAGCAGACATTATTTGTGCCCGCCGCATGCTATATGCTGCATGCTGTAGTATGCTGCCACATGCCATTGCTTGTGCTTGTGCTAAGTAAATACAAGAAATATAAATGCCAAGCAGTTTTTCTACATATCTTTTCCCTTCCCTCTCTCTCACTCTCTCTTTAGCTTGCTCCTTGGAATATTTGCATATTTTTTTTATATATTTTTTCGCGTATTGCTTTGAACTTTGACACAATGCAGGAAACTGACATTTTTCACTATTTACAATTTTTTTTCTTTCTCGACTCTAGGCAAATATTATATAAAAAGAAAATACTATAAATATTTTTCTTATATTTATTTATGCAACTTCTAACACATTTTCCTTTTGCTCTTCCTCTTTTACAGTCTCATACAACGCGATACACATCCGGCGCCGATTATCAATTGTCGCATGATGAATTCAGCTGGTAAACATATACGCAATGCATCACCAGCGCCTGATCATCGTTCAGAGGCGCGTCTACGCATTGATCCCAAAGTGCTTGTATTTGTTGAGACAACATATTCAGGATTGGGACGTGATATTGCTGAATTGTTGGTCTACAATCGCATCAAGTAAGTACAAAAAAAAAAAAATAAAAATAAAAATAGAAGGAAAGAAATTAAGAAGAAATGTGTAAAAGTAAAAAGAGGAAATTTCAGACAATTAGCTCTGACAAATTTGCATAATTGCAAAAAAAAAAAGAAAAGGCCAACGATGCAATTATTGTGTAACGGATGCAGTAAGAGACAAGAGCCAAGGACAGTCTGATGGTAGCAGTAGGAGCAGGAGCTGTAGGTATAGGTTAACTTACAACCGGAAGTGGCAGCAGTAACCGACACCAAAGCAGCAATGAATTGCGAACAGGCGAATGCCAACTGGCCGAAACCCAAACTCAAAAAAAAAAAAAGAAAAAAGAAAGAAAAAACTTTCGACCTCTGTCTGCTGGCTGCCATCTATCTTGGCTGCAGTGCATTGCAATTGTTGCTCCCTTCCTCTCTCTCTCTCACTCACACTCTTTGGTGTCTGGCGTGTGTCCTGGCCATTGTCAATGTTGACCCAATTTGGGCAGCTGCCCATAAAAAGGCAGGTTATGAAATTAATGCCATCTCTCTCTCGCTCCTTCTTTCTCTTGGCTCTATGCATAGCTTCAGGCTTCAAGTGAAGCAAAGAGCGAAGCAGCAGCAGACGAGCAAGCAAAAGCATTCCGAGTTTAATTGGCAACTTATGCTTTTGTGGTCGAGTGAATACCCGCTACCTCTGCCGCTACATACACTCCTACACCTACACCTGCTGCCACTGCTGCTGCTGCTGCTTTCCACGCTCTTGCTCACTTCAACCAAGCGGAAACCGCCAACGTCATGTCTTCTTCTGCTGCTGCTCTCTCTCTTTCTATGTGTGTGTTATTTTTTTTTTTAGTCTTACCTGCAACTTAGTCAGCAGTTTCTCATGCTGCCACTTGTGACTCATGCCACATGCCAGCACATGATATACACTAACCGCAAACGGTTATATGCACAGATTTCTGCAATTTAATTTTTTGTCAATTTTAATTTTTTTTTCTTTTTTTTTTTTGCTTGTCAAACAATTTTTGATGCGCTTTAGAAATTGTTTTTTTTTTTTAATAAACTTTTACGCGTTGAGCTTTGAAAAGCTTTTAACGGTTTAATACTTTTGCAAAGCGTACATAATGCGCTGCAATTTTAAGTTATTATCTCTTTTTTCTCTCTCTCTTTCTCTCTCTCTCTGCCGCTTGCTTTCTTTGATGTTGAACTTAGCTTTCAAATTTTTGGCAACAAAAACAAAGAAGTTTTTTTTTTATTATTTTCTCTGGTTTTTAATAAGCTGTCAAACTGCTCACTTGTGATTAAATGTAATTACTTTGGCTTCAAAAGAAGCAGCAACAGCAACAACAACAACAAGAATAACAATAACAGCAGCAGCTGCTGCTGCTGTAGAAGGAGGTAAAAGCTAAACTATACTGCAATGTAATCCCATTGTCCAGCATCATGTAAGCTTTACTTTGCCGCCATTATTTCAATTACTGAAGTACCTGAAGCTAACAATCTATGTAGGCGTGGCCAACGCCCACACCCACACACACACATATACACATTGACGTTTGCCTAACAGGCAGAAAAAGTAATTCTTTGGTTGGAGCCAAATGTAAAACGCTTTTGTATGTGTCCTGGCCGCAATGACCGCAGGCATCATCAGCCTCATCCCATCTCGCATACTGGCTGCATAAAAACCGCAATTATAAAACCAGCTGGACGACAAGTGCGCAGACGGGGGGTGCAGCATCGCAGCATGACGTTGGCATAGCCAACTTTTCAATAACATTTTTATACTATATTTTTTTTTTTTTATTATTTTTTTTTCTCGTTGTTTTTCTGCGCAACGTTGTTGTTTTTTCTTCACACTTTTCACCTTTACATGAGAAATTAAGGGCAACGTGTGCAAATTGCGGTTATAAGAGTCGCCAGGGGTGTGTAAGAGAGAGAGAGAAAGAGAGGGAACAAGGGGAAAAAATGATTCACAAGTCAAAAGGCTAAAAATTTCAATTTTGCTGCTTGCTATTGTTGAAGTAGCAGCAACAGCAGCAGTAGCAGTAGCTCAAGTTGCTTTGTGTTATATAATTAAATTTGGTCGTTATAGCCAAAACTATAGCCAAAAGCAGCTGACAGACAGGACTATGAGTAGAGAGGACACTAAGGAAGCAAGCAGCATGCGAGGGGCGCATATGGCAAATGGCAGGCTGCCTTAAGCTTGGCATGAGTATCTCTGCTGCTGCTGCTGCTGCTGTCAGGCCAAGTACTTCAACTCTAATGAGATTTCAAGTACAAATAGCTAGAGACAACTCAAGTCGCTAGCTTGCTCTCTCACTCACTCCCTCTCTCTTACTCTCTCTCTCTCTGCCTTACTGTCTGTAAGGCTCTTTATCTGTATGTGGCCATTGTCTTTGCGCAGTAACCGAATATGCAACTGACTCGTTGACTCAGAACCTAATCAGTTTCTATTTGTGTCTTGTACTACATGTTGTTGCTGCTGTTGTTGTTGTTGTTGTTGTTGCTGTGCGCTTATCAATGACTTCATTAGAGCACTTCACTTGACTCAAAGACACACACACACATGGGGGAATGTTAGCATGGTTACAGACAGAGACAGCGTACAAGCAAGAGAAAGAGAGATAGAACTAGAAACTGAAGACGATGCTGCTGTGGCGTTGAGTTTGACTGCAAAACTTTTGCACAGAGCGCAAAGCAACAAATTTCATTAACATTACCAGCTCAATCTCATTATAGTTGATGAGTGTAGCTAGCTGTATATATATATATATATATGTATATGTGTGTGTGTGTGTGTGTGGCAATGTGGCAATGTGGCATGAGCACAAATGTAAGTTGCTAGCTAGCAAAGTTGCTGCAATCAGCAAGCTATGTCCAGGTTGTCTGACTGCATGCGCTAAGTGAAAAAGTCTTTGCCAGCTATATATATATAAGTGTATGTGTGAGAGAGAAAGAGAAAGCGATAGTGTATGAATGCAGCTGATGGCTGATGGCAGGTGCTAGTTAATTATCAATTATTTATGAGCACACGCGTGTCGCATACGCTGCAAATTGCACCCAAGTTGCCACTCAATTAGTACAGAAAAATGCGCTCGTTGACTGCAAGAGCAAGCGAGTGTGAGAGGGAGAGAGAAAGAGCGAGACAGAGAGAGAGAGAGACTATGAGTTTGTGTGCCAGTTGTATGTCTGGGCAGTTAATTTTATACAAACGTCTCCCATAGCTCACCTTTTGCCACACTTGGCTGGCTGCCTCACTGCCAATGCTATGCTCTGCCATACTTTGTTCTCTCTCTCTCTTTCTCTATCTTTCTCTTTTGTGTCCCAATTAGCTGCAGCTTGAAATCCTGATGTTGTGCTTTTGCCCCCGCAAATTGATTGATTGCCAAGTTTTTCAGCCAGCTGCTGTGTAGCTGCTACCTTCTCTCTCTCTCTCACACACACTCTCTCTCTCTCTCTCTCTCTCTCTCACACTCACTCTCTCTCTCTTTGCCTCTCACTCTGTCAATTTTGTGCTTGAGCAGCGCAGACAAATGGCCGCCGTCATCGTCATCGTTCTGGGCCCCAAAAAGTATGCAAAAGTTTTGTGCAAAACTTTTTACGCCTGAAAAGAGCCAAGAGCTACGCGCAGCTACACTGCGGCTGGACTTTAACAAAGTGAACATACAGCCATCAGCCACATGCCACTGCTCCTTCATCATCACTGCTGCAGCAGCTCTACAAACAAAAAAAAAAAAGAAAAGCATTAACACGCCACAGTTGATGCTGTGGCATCCACTCAATGGGATTTCTTCTTCTTCTTCTGCTACGTCTTCGACATCATAGTCGTCGTTGTCGTCATCTGATGCGTCTAATGCGCCGTGAAATTCTAATGGAATTTCCTAGGTAATTACGCGACCCAAAAGGCGGCGCGCGCTCGCTTGTTCGTTCGCTTGCTGGCTGGCGCGTTTATTAAATTGCCATTTGCCACGCCCATCGCATCGCATTGTGCGCTGGTAATAGCTACTTAACCTTATTTTCAATTTTTGATTTGGCTTTGTGTCAGCCAAACGTACAAAGCAGCAGCCAGAGCAACCTCAACGGCAGCAGCAGCAACATCAGCAGCAGCAGCAACATCAGCAGTTGAAGCCAAAGTCAAGTCAAGCAGCGGCAACAGCAGCAGAAGCAGCAGCAGCAGCAGGAAGTCATCAGCAGCCTTGTTATCATTTGGCCCCCACGCATGTATGTTGCATGTGTGTGTGTGTGTGTGTGTATGTTGGCTGCGAGTGCCTGAATAATGTAGCATGCTTTGCGGCGCCATCATAGAACCTGTGCTCATCCTTTGTTGGCTTCGTTGGCGCTGATTGCGCCACTGGGAGCCCAAAACTTTTAAAACGCGAAATGGCAAAAGGCAACAGCAGCAGCAAGAGCAGCAGCAGCAGCAGCAGTAGTAGTAGAAGTAGAAGCAGTCACAGCAGCAGCAGCAACAATAGCAACAACTAACATTCGCTGCCATTGCCAGCGCCTTCGTCGCCGTCGTCGTCGCTGACGTCAATTCGCAGACACATGGCAAACGCCATAAACAGCCACAGCCACAATTGGAAGCTTGCCATGGCAACAAACATGCGAGACTTGGCATTTGCCACACCCCATCTACGTTTCATACAACCTCTACCCCTCTCTCTCTCTCTCTCTCTCTCTCTCTCTACACTTTCCAATGTCTATTCTGCTTTGAAAAACGGCAGAGCTGCCTTCAACTCCTTGTCTCGTCATAATCACACCCTTTTGCGCCAATGTTTACTTTAATAATGTCGCGGAAAATTTTTATTTTCAATTTTTCACAAGTCAATGGAGTTAACCTGCAACATTTTACATGCCACTGTGGGGCATGAACATACTTTGTGCAAGCATAATAAATATTTGATGCATCAAAAAAAAAAAAGAAGAAAAATCTTTCAGTTTCTGGTATAAAAATAATATAAATACTACATGGTATTTTTAAAATACTGAATAATAAAGTATATAAAAAATACTAAACTCATTAACAGAAATAAAAATTTTTATACAAATTAATTTAATAAAAATAGTAAATAAAAACTAGTATTTTTAAAATACTAAACATATTAATGGCCATATATACAATTTTTGTATAATAAAATACTAAATAAATACTAGTATTTTTAAAATACTAAACATATTAATGGCTATATATAAATTTTTGTATAATAAAAATACTAAATAAATACTAGTATTTTTAAAATACTAAACATATTAATAGCCATATATACATTTTTGTATAATAAAAATACTAAATAAAAACTAGTATTTTTAAAATACTAAATAGAAAAAATCCAAAAAAAAAATACTAAATTTATTTCAAATAAATTTAAAATAAAAATTATAAATATTATTTATTATACGTATAATAAAAGTATTAAATAAATATTTTTAAAAATACTAAATATTAAAAAAAAAAAAAAATACTAAACGCGTTGCATTTTATAATATAAATACTGCATATAAAAAAATAAATATAGTATTAATAAAATACTATAAAAATAAATAATATAAAATGCTAAATAAATATCAAAAATATAAATAACAATAATAAATATAAAAAAAAAAATGTATAATCAAAAGAAAATAAATATTAATAATAATAATAATAAATACAAAAATTAAAGTAAAAATACTGCAAATCAATTCCACTATAAAATGTTTACAAGCAGCAGCTAAAAGTCGACTGTTAACAAATATGGCAATACAATATAGTCTACATATAGAGTGACATATACACACACACTCACAGAGAGAGAGAGACACACAAATACAAACACATGAGTATAAATAAAAAATATTTTTTTCTCTAGCGCGCTTGCCACGTGATGGGGCATTGGTTGCTGTTATCGTTGTTGCCTTCTGCTGTTTGTTGCTATTGCTATTGCTGTTAGACTAAGATTGCTGCCGCTGCAAGAGCAAGAGATGTATGGAGAAGCGACAAGCAAAGAAGCGAAGCGAATGGAATCATCCTTGTTCTATGTGTGTGTGTGTGTGTGTGTATGTGTATGTGTGGCCCATTGTGGCACCGCCTCATTTTGTGTGACAAGTTGGGCCGGGCCCTGTGCTTTTGTGTGCGCCATTGCCGCTTGTTGTTATTTTTCAACAAATTGGTTATTTTATTGAATTACTCAAGCAGCAGGCAGTCTGTGCAACCCCTCAACACCCCCTACACCCGCTGCTGCTGCTGCTGTTGTTGTTGTTGTTGTTGTTGCTGTTATCGTCAACCCCAAGTGAATCGTAACTGAACCTGAACTCATTCCACATGCAGCGCGCCTTGTCTGATTATATTGGCCTAAGCAGCGTACAACGACAACACGACAGTAGAGAGAGAAAGAGATAAAGAGAGAGAGAGGTAGCTGAAGCAACATCGCAAGTCGCGACTAGCGCAAATGTCGGGGATGCCACAAAGTCAGCTTTTTTTTTTTGCGTTTTGCCCTTGCGTGTCCTGGTCTCGGTTCTGCGGGTTGTCTACGTTCATTCGTTTATTTTCTTCGGCTTCGGTTTCTGCTGCTGCTGCTGCTGCCTTTTGCCCCGTTGACTTAAGTAGTTTTGCCGCGTATAATAAATTTTCTAGTTTAAACTCATTTATTGCCCAAGACTGGCGCTGACTAGCAGCACCAGCAGCAGCAGCAAAAGTAAATGGCAAAACTTGTAGTTGAAGTTGAAGGCGTCGCCCACAAGAATCTAATCCCAATTCTCAATCCTTAGCGATACCCATATAATGCCCATTTGTTGTATAATTCTCACATTGTTTAGTGTCCTATGTTTCTATGTGCTCTATGTGCCACAGCGTGGCATGGTCTAGCATGGCATGGCAGCAGTCGAGGAGTTAGTCTATATTTATGATATATGTATATAGATTGTCGAGCGACGACTGGCTTTTAGGTATAAAAAAGTTGAATGTGTTAGGAGTTAGGGACAAGTATAAATGATGAGGCTTGCTATACGATGCGTATACTTAATATTAAGTGGAATTTGTAGGTCACATTAATGGGCCAAAAGAAATGAAGTTGTAACTAGGACTAGAAATATGGCAAAAATATGCTATGTGAAAATGTAAATGGAAATGAGGCAAAAACAGCGTGAAAGAGAGAGAGAGAGAGAGAGAGAGAGAGAGAGAGAGAAAGAGAAATAAGCCGCTGCTGCCTCAATTTAGCATTGATTTTTTTTGTTGTTGTTGCTGTTGTTGCTTAAATTCATTAATATGCATGTTGAATGCCTTTTGCCTTTTGCGAGACGACTGTAGCATAATTATGTTAAAATATACTAATAGCTGTTAATTAGTCAAATTAATTATGTACTAGTATGTGCTTGCCAATGCTGCATATATGTGTGTGTGCTGCTGCTGCTGTGTGTGTGCTGCTGCTGTGTGTTAAGCTGCTAATGAACTTTTGCAGCTATATTAGAAAATTGCAAATAAAATAAAATATTTTATTTTTTATTTTTTTTTTTTTTTTTTGTGCAACTTCATTTAATATTTTGCAATTTTAATTAATTTTAAAGCTTTAACTGCACAAAGAATTTAAAACTTGCACAGCAACAGCAATATTTCTCTGCAAAAAAAATAAAACTCAAAGACACTTTGACACAAAGTTTGATAATAACAAATTCCATAAGCTTTAACATATACTTGGCAGTATTATAGACATTAAGCTAGTAAAAGTCGGAACTATATGCTATATGTATGTGATATCCAGCGGTAGCTATACTTAAATGCGACATATTGATTTCTTTGCAAACTACTTTACTTTTCTTTCATTTTTTTCTCTTTTCTTTTCTTTGTCTATTGGAGCAACATTTTTTTTCGTTTTTTTCTCTTTCATTTTTGTTGTTTGTGCTTAGACGACAGAAAAGTTGCGGCTTGCTGAAACGTGCCACAGTTATTTCCAACACGTGTGGCATATAATATGTTAGATGTCTCTCTCTATGTGTGTGTGTGTGTCGACAATTACCCCAAGTGTTGCTGCTGCTGGTACTGCTGCTGGTGCTGCTGCGTCTATAGCAATTGCCAAAAGTGTATTTTCACCTAATTGCGACATTTCTCACAGCTAATCAGCTTGAACTTGCCTTGCCACAAAGTTGTTGCCACATATTGTATGCTGCACCTGTTTATGCCACAAATACAAGCGATATGAATCTCTCATTCTATCGCTCTCTCTCTCTTTCACTCTCTTTCACTCACTCTCTCTCTCTTTATCTGTCTTTCATCAAGCGCTGAGCTATAATACAAAAATTCTGCTACTGCTGCTGCTGCTGCTGCTGCTGCTGCTGCTTTTGCTGCTGCTGTTGTCTCTTTAAGCTCAAGTAAATTTTGTGGACTTTTCGATTAGCTGAGCAGCAAAGAAAAAGCGTTATCTATCCTCAAGCCCTGAAGCTTAATTTCCTGACGCAAATATCAACAACACGAAAAAAAACGAACGCAGCTAAGAAGATGTGCACAAAGACAGAAGAAGCGAGAGAGACAGAGACAGAGAGAGAGAGAGAGAGAGAGAGAATGTATGAAATGAAGAGAGTAAAATGCTACAAACTTGAAGCTATTTTGTGCCCCCTAAAGCGCTCTAATGAAATTACAAACATAGCAGCAGCAGTAGCAGCAGCAGCAGAGGAGACGTACAGTGGTTGGAGTAGCGCTGGTACTAGATGTGGTCGCTAGGTAAGAGGCAAAAGAGGTTAGAGGTTTGAAGTCAAGAGCTTGGCTCTAGTAAGTGTAAGCCAAAGTAGCAGTGGGAAGTCAACTAAAACTAAGCTCATTTAATGCGCTGCATAAGCGCGCTAGGAATTGTAAAGGCAGCAGGGCGAGAAAGAGAGCGAGGGAGGAGGAAGAGGGAGAGAGAGTGTGTGGAGTAGAGTGTTGCAAAGAATGGAAACTAGGGTGCGACATACAACGGGAAATAACTGCTGCAGCAACAACAATGCAAGCAGCAGCAGCAACAACAATAATGCAGCAGCAAACCAGCAACAACAACAGCAACAACAACAACAGCAACAACAAGAAGAAGAAGAAGCGCAAATAACAAACAAGCAGCAGCTCACGTCGGCATTTGCAGTTTTACGTGCATCCTGAGGATAATTTAACACCTCGTACAAATGCAAACAAATGAGCGCGAGTTGCAACAGCAACAGCAACAGCAGCAACACACACATACACACACACACACACACACACTTATGAGTGCAAGCAGGAAAAAAAAAGCAAGAACAACAACAGGAACATTTATTTACTTGCAAGTAATACCCGTTAATGGGTTTTAAAAACAAATCCGCTGCGGGCCCTTAAAAATGTAGCTAGCGCCTGCGAGAGAAAGAGAGAGAGTGAATGAGAGAGAGAGACAGAGACACAAGTAGAGCTAGGCACAGAGTCAGACTAAGAGACAGTAGCCAAAGCATTGCTATATATCTCATATATCTCTATCTCTTTCTCACACTCTCTACTTCTATCTCTCTCTCTCTCTCTCTCTCTCTCTCATTCTCTCTCTTTCTATCTCCCTCTTCCCCTTATTCTTGCAACGCAGTTTATCTTTAACGGCAATTAAAATTCAAAAAAAAAAAAAAAAAAATATAAAAAAAAATTGCAAGCGCATGAAAGAGACAGACATAGCAAACATTGCATAGTAAGCCATTGAGCGAGCGAGTGAGAGAGAGATAGCAAGAGAGCAAAAACGATATAGTCATGGCACAAGTGTCATTATATAGTTAATTAAACAAACATTTCACTGCTGATGATAAAACGCTTTAATTAATGTGCTTTCGTGTTTGCCTAACGAGGCACAACGTTTAAAAGGTTCTCGACACCTTCGAAGTATGCAATAAAAATGTTTTAAAATCTATACACTAACCAAAAGTCAATTGAGTTTCAGCATTAAAGTTGACAAAGTAGTGCAATTTATTGACGACAACAAAGCTTAAAAGCTTCAAGTATATAAGAAAAAAGCTCAGCTCGATAGTATATTAAATATCTAGCATATAAAAGCTTCTAAAAGCACATTAAAAGCTGCGAGTTAGCTTATGAAATCTTACATAGTGAAGGTCTTTTATTAGTAACTGTAACTAAGCTTCTAAAAGCACATTAAAGCTTTTATAAGACACGAAAGCACATTAAAAGCTTCTCATGCGCAACTAAGTAACTTCAACTAAGTTTCTAAAAAGCACATTAAAGATTTGGCAAAACACGAAAGCACATTTACAGCTGCGAGTCAGCTTATGAAAGCTTACATAGTAAAGAACTTTTATTAGTAACTGCAACTAAGCTTCTAAAAAGCACATTAAAGCTTTGACAAAACACGAAAGCACATTAAAAGCTGCAAGTCAGCTTATGAAAGCTTACATAGTAAAGTCTTTAATGAGTAACTGCAACTAAGCTTCTAAAAGCACATTAAAAGCTTTGACAAAACACAAAATCACATTAAAAGCTGCGAGTCAGCTTATGAAAGCTTACATAGTAAAGTCTTCTATTAGTAACTGCAACTAAGCTTCTAAAAAGCACATTAAAGCTTTAACAAAAGACGAAAGCACATTGAAAGCTTTACTTAGGCTTATAAAAGCCTTCACCTTGAAGTCTCTTCTAAGCAACTGTTAATCTATAACATTTTCTCAAACTGACCAAAACTCAATTACAAAGAGCTTTCAGTTCTACTAAAAGCTTGCACATGCAACAGCTTTTAAAGTGTTTGATCTGTATTAAGCTTTGCAACTTTATGTTACAACTTCAAAATCTGTTTGAACTTTTAACTCGCCATTGTAAGTGACCGCTGACTGTCTGACCTCACTGTACGCTCAAACATACCGCAAGTGAATGTGGTGATAGTGTATCTTATTCTTCATTGTTTGCAGTATCAACTCATCGCTTCAGTTAACTTTCCATTATTTTTACTCTGCTCACTGTGCGATTTTTCAATATCCCGTTGAGCAGCAGCAGCAGCAACAGTAGCAGAAAAAAAAATGACAGTCCGCCCCCTTTGCGACGCCCCTTTTTTTGTTGGCCCATTCAATGGCAATGGAATTCTGTGCTCGAACTCCAACTCGAACCTGAACCCTCGTATTTTTTTGTTGTTGTATTTTTTGCGGTGCACGCTTCGCTCTCTTTTGCCATGTGACACATGGTCGCCGTGTTGACGCGCCATAAAATATGCAATGCATGCAGTATGTCAAAACTCCAACACTACCACTGACACTTTCCCCACCTTGAAATTCTCTTCCCCAACCAGCACACATAAAACTCATAACTTTTGCCCAAGGGCCAAAAGTCATTGCGTTTTTTTTTTTTTTTGTGAAACGCAGGGAAGGTAAAAAAATAAAATAAAATAAAAAAAACGACAACTATCAATAATATGCCACGCCTACAAGGGCATAACCCCAACTGTCACATAAGCCATATACATATAGATGAGCATAAAATGTTTTGCCTTATGACTTTTATGCAGAACGCGTCGAACGGCCACCACCTGCCACCTGCAAAATATTTTAATATGCTTCAACGAATGCAGCTGAAGCAACACAAGAAACTACAAAAAAAAAAAAAAAATACGAAAATTTTTTTTATACACTTTTCATGTGGTAGGCAGCATGGAAAAAAAATTCTGATGCAAAAAGTTTTATATTCCACAGCTGCTTCTTTTACTCGCCACTGTGCTGGATGTAGATTTTTTTGTTGTTGTTGCTGTTGTTGCTGTGGTTTTTGGCATATTGAATCAAGTTGGGGCAAGTTTTTAAGCTCTATGTACAGTTAGCTGGTTTGCCGCCAGTTAGTTTGCTTTTGTTGCACTTGCTGTTCGTGTTGTTGTTTAGCTTTAAGCGCAGCGCTAAATGGGCGTAACCAACATACACACACACACAGCTACAGATACACATGCACATGCTATGCCTCTCTATCGAACGCTTCAGGTAGCCCTATCATAGTCATAGTCGTCCCGTCCCTCCGCTGCCCTTCTATATATACTCGAATATTCAATCAAATGGAAATTCCATATCGGCAGTGAAATATTTTTCATATTTATGCAAAACTATTTATCCAGGCAGCCAAAGCTTTGGCTACGGGATTACAGAGAAAGAGAGATGGAGAGAGAGAGAAAGGCTAAGGGTGAACAGATATATAGCAGGTGTAAAAAGTTGCATGTGCAGCCAAAATGTGTGATACCAAATACCGGTTGGACAGTTAAAATAATAACATTGAAATTGATTTCATTTATATGTATGTATGCATGCATGTCTCTGCTTGCATATATTTGCACGAAAATGTGCAATGCAATTATTGTTGAGGTTGTTGTTTTTTTTTTACTGCTGCTTGTAATGCAAATTGCAAATGAAAATGAACACAAAAATAAATACAACAACAACAATGCAACAAGCAGAGAAAAATTGTAACAATTTTAAAATGAAAAATCAAAATTGAAAATAAAAATAAAAATAAAAAAAGCAACAGAAAAATAAATATGTATAAAATTTCAACTCATACAACAAATGAAAAATGATTTTTGTTTTGTTTGTTTATGCGGTGAAAGAGTAAAATATTTATGAATATTAATTAGTGTGTTGAGAGTTGGTAAATTTTTCTCTGCATATGTATGTACAAGCGAGAGAGAGAGAGAGAGAGAAAGTAGAGAAATAGCAAAAGTCAAAAAATGTTATGTAAAATGTTTAATCAAATATTATAAAATTTAAATAAATATTTTATGATTTTTGTTATTTATAAATATTTCTGTGATTTTTTTTTTTATTTCACCAAATATCAAATAGTTTTCATTTTCAACAGTTTCTGCTTCATCTTCTTTTCTTGCAAATTTAATGTCAAAATCATATTTAATTTGCATTATTAAATAAACAGAAAAAAATTAATTGCTAATAAATAAATAAATATTTCATTAAATTTACCGAGTATTTTTGAAGTCATTTTTTTTATATTTTAGCTTCGTTTTCTGTTGCTGCTTTTTTAAGCTTTATAATTGATGTCAAACTTCTGCTGTTGCTGCTTCTTTTACTACTTTTAACTGTCTGTGTATTTTGCGCATTTTCATTGTCTAAACTTTATTCTCTTTTGTTGCCATCTCTCTCTCTCTCTCTTTCTCTCTCTGTCTTTCTCTTTTGCGCTTATTTCTCTTTATATATTTTGCCATTTGTATTAGCTTATCTTCAGTTAAACACTCGCATTTTGTTGTCTCATTCGTTTAGCTTTTCCAAAATTGCAGCACTGCGGGTTACGTGTCATAGCAAATAGCTTCTGACAGCTGACAGCGCACAATTTTCGCTCCCTTTGTGTCTCTGTCTCTTTCTAACTCTATTAATGTCACGTGCAGTTTTCTTCTACTTTCTTTTTTTTTTATCTCTCATTGTTCAACAAATATTAACTCTATCTCACTCTCTCTCTCTCTTTCTATCTCTTTCATTGCAGATATAAACTGGAGGTGGCTGGTAAAAGTCTTCCGGTACTTACGAATCTGGACAAGGGTCGCTATGGCGTCATTGTCTTTGAGAATCTCGACAAGTATCTCAACATGGACAAGTGGAACCGAGAATTGTTGGATAAATATTGTCGAGAATATTCTGTAGGAATTGTTGGCTTTGTCAGTCCCAGCGAGGAAACATTGGTTGGTGCCCAACTGCGGGATTTTCCACTCTTTGTGCATACAAATCTGCGGCTGCGTGATGCAAGCTTAAATCCAAGCTCTTCAGTGCTGCGACTGACACGTGCTGGTGAAACGTCATGGGGTGCATTGCCTGGCGATGATTGGGCTGTCTTTCAGCATAATCATAGTACATATGAGCCAGTGGAATGGGCACAGCGTAATACACAAGAGTATCCGGCAGATAGTGTGGGTCAAGTGCAATTGCCACTTACCACAGTGTTGCAGGATCGCGGACAATTGGATGGCATACAACGTGTACTGTTTGGCAGTAGTTTACGTTTCTGGTTGCATCGCTTGGTATTTCTCGATGCGCTCAGCTATCTTAGCCATGGACAGCTAAGTCTTAGTTTGGAGCGCATGATTTTGGTTGATATCGATGATATCTTTGTGGGGGAGAAGGGTACAAGACTGCGACCAGATGATGTACGTGCTTTAATTGCCACACAGAAGATCATTGGTGGCATGGTGCCGGGTTTTCGTTTCAATTTGGGCTTCTCTGGCAAATATTATCATCATGGTACGCGTGAGGAGAATCTTGGTGATGATTTCCTATTGCAGAATGTACAGGAATTTACTTGGTTTTCGCACATGTGGAAACATCAGCAGCCGCATCTTTATGATAATCTAACGCTACTCATGGCTGAGATGCAGTTGAATTATGGTTTC
>JBAMBR010006569.1:0-45653 GCA_037044475.1 Zaprionus obscuricornis | reverse complement strand
TACAACCAATACACATACCACATATGCTGTTGTTATTGTTATTATTGTTGTTCTCATGCCACACCATACACGATTCTTTTGCGGATAACCAACGGCTATATATCGCCATACAGCCAATGTGACAGTTAACCATATGGATATTGTATGCAATACTTGGGCAAAGATCGAATGAAATTTGATGAAACACACCCAACTATAGCTTAACTTTTCCTCACGTGGCAAACTGTCTGTCAAGATGAAATCATGCACTGTATATGGTATATATTCCAACATTACAGCCAAATCGGCGACAGCGAGACCCGTGAGTATGGCATTCGTTGGTGAACGCATTTCACGCCTTGTCAGCACAATGATATTCAACGTATTCGCAATTGTGCCCAATATGCAGACCACAAGTGAGACATATCCATGCATGTTCTTGTAGCTGTAAAGAAAGAACATGGGAAACAGATGAAATGATGAAAAGGTGGTATGGCTGCTGTTGTATTATTGTTGTATATATATATATATTTTTTATATCTGGTATTTTTAAGTGTTATGGGGTATATTCGTTTTAAAGGGATTTGAGTGAATTATTAATGACAATCGATATGTTTATTGATATATCCATAGATATTCTCATCGATATAACTATCGATATGCTCATCGATATAACTATCGATATGTTCATCAATATAACTATCGATATGTTCATCAATATAACTATCGATATGCTCATCGATATAACTATCGATATAACTATCGATATAACTATCGATATAACTATCGATATGCTCATTGATATAGCTATCGATATGTTCGTCTATAAATTTATCTATATCTATTGATATTCAACGATATATATATATATCGACTCCATTATCGATAAATCTACCGTTATGTTCATCAATACGTTTATCGATATATTAATCGATCTTTTCATATATATATCGATTTATCGATCGATAAGTTAATTGATATATCTATCGATATGCTCATCGATATAACTATCGATAATCTCATGGATATAGCTATCGATAATCTCATCGATATAGCTATCGATAATCTGATCGATATAGCTATCGATAATTTCATCGATATAGCTATCGATAATCGTATCGATATGTTCGTCTATAAATTTATCTATATCTATCGATAATTATCGATAAATCTAGCGATACATTCATTTATACGTTTATCGATATATTTATCGATATGTTCATTGATATATCGATTTATCTATCGATAAGTTAAAAGATATATCTATTGATATGCTCATCGAAATATTAATACAAATGTCTAACAATATGTTTATATATATATATCTATCGATAAATCGGCCCATACATATATTCTTCTTCTCTATCTGCTCGTCATATATTTTCACATTTTCATTGTTTCTACCAATGCTTCTTTCATAGTGTGCGCCGGGTATCATACCGTTGAGTACTTTGCTGGCTGTCAAGAATGTTTTTTGTTACATCGCTGTAATTGAATATCTTCTGAAATGTCACCTGTGAGTAATTGTAGCTTATGCAATTACGTGTGGGTCTCGCTTTAATTAGCTAAGCCTTCGTTAATGTGTTCTAGGCGGCCTGTCGAGCTATGTCTGTGGTTTGCCAAATGGAATGTGTGGTTTGATGCTGCTGTTGCTTAGGGTGTAGAGGGGTCTACGGGGCGTATGTGGTATGCAGTAAAGTATAAGAAAAGCTGTCTGTCTGGTTTAGCAATTAGATGTGTATCTAACACTTGGCCATTTACTTTGTGTATGTGTGTATGTATGTGTGTGTGTGTGTCAAAGACGTGCCAAATTGGCAAAGACAGCGCCAAGGCGACGCTTGACGCTCGACGCTCGACGCTTGACGCTGTCACGCCCCGGCCAGACGGCCTCAAACTCAGTATGAAATTCATTCAGAGCACCACTTAAGCGGGGTACATACACCTACGCACAGTAATACACACACACCAACACACAGTAACACACTCACACACACACACTCACATATACAATAAGAAGAAAAATTGTAACGCCAATGTGTCAACAATCACACATTGGAACACAAAGAGACTGAGAGACAGACAGACAGACTGACGGATGGACGGACAGCGAAACAGACCGAGACAGAGACAGATATACAGACAGACAGAGGAACAGAACGAAAGCGACAGAGTCATCAGTCAGTCAAGTGCAACCCTTTCATTCAGTATATTCGCCATGACAACGCGACGTATGCTTAATATTAACGGCAAAAGTTGAAGCCAAACTTTTGACAAGGAGAGAGAGAGAGCGAGAGAGAGAGAGAGAGAGGAAGAGAAGAAGCAAAAGCAGAGAGATACAAGTACAAAACAAGCAATTAACATGAATAATAATAATAATGATCCGTTCTTTATTTTCAACTCTTCTTTACGCTACTTTTTTTCTTTCTTTTACTACTCTTTCTTGTTTTTATTTTTTCATTCTATTTTTTTTCTCTAACAACTTTTACTTCTGCTTGCTCAGCGACAAACAGATTTTGTTTCATTGTCAAGGTCATGGGCAAGAAAACGTTTAATTTTCCAAATGTGTCGCGACGCTTTTCGCAGAATAAACAAACAACAACACAGCGCACAAAACACACAACACAATGCAGAACAACAACAACAACAACAACAACAGCAACAAAATTGAATGAGAGAAAAAAAAAAACAGAAATAATAAATTACAGTTACATGCATGCTTCTATTTTATTTATTTTTTTGGCTCCCTTATTGTCCAGACAGCATAGAAAAAAAAAGTGAGCAAATGAGACTGAGAGAGAGAAAGAGCAGAGAGAGGGATAGACAGAGAGCGAAATACGCTTTCAATTTTGATGGACAGCTTGTCGCAGCGGCACTTTTTGTAATAGCTTTTAACTAGTTCGAGCCGGTCAAATGCGATGCCATGCCATGCCATGCGATGCTATGCGATGCGATGTGATGTGAGGTGAGCTGATCGCTGCCACAGTGCGTGGGAGTCCCAAATTGAGTACGAAATTGAAGCGGTTTTTTTTTTCGTTTGTTTATTTTGTAATTTTTTTGTTTTTTTTTTTGTTTTTTGTTTGTGTTTGTGTTTGCGTACGACAAGCACCCCACGCAGCTCTCAAGCTAAGCAACCTTTTTTTTTTACGCTCTGCCTTTTGCATGGAATTTTACAGCACCATTCATCAAATTCATTTGAGGGGCGAAACAGAAACGTAAACGCAAATGTTTCAAAAGCATTGCATTCCATGCGCGTTTACCATAGACTTTTCTAGCGTTCTAGAGTCCTAGATCTATGCTATGCCATGAGACTGGCTGCAAGTTGTTGTTGTTGTTGTTTTTGCTGTTGCTGTTACTGCTGTTTGTTGCCTTCATCTGCAGCTTTTACCTTTGCTTAGTTTAATTTATTGCCCTTGATAATCCATGTTGATGAATGGCGACTGAGAAGGCGACAGCGACAGCGTTTGCTTGCATTGAATTGTTTTGTTCATTTGCTAACTTCGTGTTGTTGAGCCTGCATCAGTTTAGTAGTGCGGGCAGAGTGAGTAAGGCAAAAGGATCTGCCAGCAGGACAAAATACCTTTTCGACTATGCGCCTAGTTCTAGCTGTCACCTGGGCATAGTTCAAGCTTATATACATAGTTCATGCTGTTGTTATTGTTGTTGTTGTTCTTGTTGTTTTTAGTTAGTTAGTAAACATAGCTTAAAGTTTATGGTTCCACCTGGGCAAATTCTATAGTTGTTATTGTTGCTTTTACAGCAAGACCCAAAAGGAATATATATATATATGTATATGTATATGTATATGTATAAACATCGTAAAAATGCTATGCGATGAGGCTACAGGGAGTAAAGGATACCGCGCAACGTGTGGCACGCCTTGCAAATGAAATCACAGAAAAGTATGCAACAAAAATAACAAAAAAAAAAAATGAAAATGAAAAGAAAAGAAATCCTTTTAAAATTATATATATATATATATATATATATATATATGCTTACTCTCACGCATATATTTTGTGTGTAATTTTCTTGGAATATTTTCTGGTTTTTTTTTTTATAATCGTTTCCCGGAATTTGTGTTTTTTTTTTTTTTTTTTAAGCTTGACGTAAACATTCAAGTTCAAATAGCATGAAAGAATAAAAAACGCGTTGAGAAGAATTTAAATTATAACAAAAGCGGACAAAAAAATAAAAAAAAACCATGTGAATAATTTTTTACAATTTTTATTTTTCTCTGTTTTCCCTGTTTTCCCTGTTTTGTGTTTTTTTTTAATGCGTATCTTCTTTGCTCAGCGTTATGTTATATGAGCTTCGCATTATATGTAGCAGCAGTGAAAATGTTATTTGCAGCTGCTGCCGAGTGCGTTTGTTTTCCGCATTTACCATCATCATCATCGTCGTCGTCGTCGCTGTTGTTGTAAAGCTACGGAAAGCAATAAACATTTCACACTGCTGCAACAGGATATGCCGTGAGCTGTGAGCCGGAGTTTTACCAATGCTACTGCCACTTCTACTTGTTGTAGTTGCATGCAGTACGTGTATAAGTTTTGCGTGTGGCAAGGCGGCTCTTAGTATGCAAGCGTGACTCGTTTAAGTGTTAAGTTAAAGTTTTATGGCAACTTTAAAATGTTGCCTATGGCTGCTATTGGTGCTACGGTTGCTGCTCATATTCTTTCTAATTTGTTGAACAATAAGACAGCAAGACTATAAGCATACATCCTTAGAGCCTGCAGCTAAAGCCAAAATGAAACTTGCCTGTAGCTGAATCTAAAAAAATTCAAGAACTTGACTTACAACAAGAAGAAAAAAGAAAAGAAAAGAAAAAAATATAAATAAACTGGCATAAAAATTTTGAATGTTCTATTTCTTCTTCTCTCTTTTACGCTCTTCCTGTCTCTATGTGTGGGCTGCAAACTAAATAAAAGCTCATAAAATGTTTGCCTCGTCTCTGCAATAAGTAGGCGAATGCTGCAGGCTTAGTATTCTTATTGGCATTGCAATAGCACCAGCAACAGTAGCAGCGGCAGCGAACAGTAGCAGCGACAGCAGCAGGATGTTCATGCTTGACTATACGACAACTCGCACTCTGTTTGCCTAACATGTACACGGAATAACGCCAGACTGTTTTTATTGCCATAGTATCATCGTAAGCATAGCAAACATAGAGAGCGAGAGAGATAGAGCTACTGTTAAAGCACCAAATTGTTATCCGATATTACATTACGTTCAACATATCCTGGGATAAAGATACGATTGATAACATACATAGCATAGCACAAATGCAAATACTCTTAGTTCAAGTATTATTATAGACAAATTTATCTACACTTTTATTATGATTTTTTTTTTTTTTTTCTCTACTTTGTGTATGTGTGTGTGTGTGTTTGTTTTTTTTTATAGATTCTTTCATTTTTATAGGCATAATAAAGTAGTCCGACGCTTTAATGTGCTCTTAATAATATAAGCGCATTTCAAGTAGTTTAATCAAATAGAAAACAAATTAATGCCCGATTTTTATCATAGATAAGTTTTTCTATTATTTAATAGCAAATATTTTTTTTTAATATATCTGCTGTAATCTAGCTATAAAAAAATTATCTAGATGAAATTTGAAAATTTTGTAATTTTTTTTTTTTATTGCTTTAAGTTGCATTTAAGTCGAATCAGAGAAGTATAAAAAATCGCAGCACTATAACATATGAAAAACTTTTTGTATTTAAAAATAAAATTTATAAAAATTAATTTGTTTTTTTTTTTTAAATTATTTATAGCTGCTTTTAATAATTTTGTAAAAATTGTAATTTGAAAATTAATTTAATAATTTTTATAATTTAAAATTAATTAATTAAAATTTATAAATATTTATTTTGCTTGTTTATAAATAAAACCTAAATGTAATTAATTTTGCAATTTGATTTTTGTAATTTTTTTTTTAATGCTTTAAGTTGCATTTAAGTCGAATCAGAGAAGTATATAAAATCGCAGCACTAGAATATATGAAAAACTGTTTTTATTTAAAAATAAAATTTGTAAAAATTAATTTTTTTTTTTTTTTAATTATTTATAGCTGCTTTTAATAATTTTGTAAAAATTGTAATTTGCAAATTAATTTAATTATTTTTAATAATTTAAAATTAATTAATTAAAATTTATAAATATTTATTTTGCCTTTTTTATATGAAAAACTGTTTTTATTTAAAAATAAAATTTGTAAAAATTAATTTTTTTTTTTTTTTAATTATTTATAGCTGCTTTTAATAATTTTGTAAAAATTGTAATTTGCAAATTAATTTAATTATTTTTAATAATTTAAAATTAATTAATTAAAATTTATAAATATTTATTTTGCCTTTTTAAAAATAAAACCTAAATGTAAATAATTTTGCAAATTGATTTTTGTAATTTTTTTTTTAGACACTTTTTAATGGCCGACAGTAGAAAATCATTGTGAATTTTGTTTGCAATCAATTTTGCAATTTTTAATCTTGCTAAAATCATCGAATTTTCAATTTAACTTATGTGTTTATCTCAAAATCAATTTTCCCCAGCGACGACTTAAGCTTTGTTTTTTTTTTGTTTTCTAGTTGTTTTTGCTGCTGTTGCTGTTGTTCTTGTATTCTTTGGACATTTTACGAGCATTTAACATGCAAGAATAATAAATATTTGTCATTATTGTTTTGTGCCCACACAAACACACAGACACACAGAGTGAGAGAGAACAATTTACAAATTTTCTTGTATATAATTTATGTGTGTTGCTTAAATTGCTCTAACAAGCAATTGGCCTTGGCACATCTGGATTAATCATCATCGGTATTGGGCAGCGAGTGAGTCTCAGTGATGGTAAATCGAATCACTTTAAGAGTGTATATAAAGCATGAATGAGAATGACAATGGGAAGGGCAATGGCAAAGGGAAATGAGAATGTGTATAAAAATGAAAGGACCCCAAAAATATGGCACGTACATTAATCGATTTTTGATGTTACACAAAAGCAAAGCTATAATACTTAAATATCCTGCAGTCTCTCTTTTTGTATGTGTGTGTGTGTGTGTTTGCTCTTTCCTCATATACTTTTCGCTTGTGTGCCTATACTACTGCTTGTTGTTGTTGTTGGTGTTACTGTCGTCTGCCCTTGGGAAACACCCAGAGGGATGACACTGACATTGACATTGGCAACTTACCTCGTATGAAAATTATCCATGCCGCTGCCGCAATATTGCGGCGTTGTATCATTGCTGCCGCTGGCCATTGTTCTTGTATTTGTTGTTGTTGTTGTTCTTGTTCTGCTGTTGCTGTTGTTCTAGCTTTTGCTGCTGCTGTGCTTGTTGTTGTTGTAGTTTCCTTTGTTGACAATCTATTGTTGTTGTTGTTGTTGTTGCTGTTGCTTGTCAGTCAAAGCAGCAGCGACTGCCAAGGCCGCGGGCCAATCGGCAACATGCATAGAATGCGCTGCCCGCATTCGCATTAATAATTCAATGTTGTGAAAATATACGCTAAGTGCTGCAAATAATATAGAAATAGGCAAAAAAAATAAATAAATATAGTGTTAGACTTATGGAAAGTACAATAGAAAGACAAGTATAAAACAAATAAGCGAGAGACACATAGAGAGAAAGAGAGAGCGGAAGACAACGCTAAAGGGGTAATGCAAGCGGTAAACATGGCGTATAATTAATGAGAGTTACAATTTGTTGCGCATACGCCGCATATGCCGCAGCTGATTGCCTACCTTCGCCCCTCTCCCCAATTACTCGCCCGTGAGACTGTTGCCTGCCTGAGCAGCTACTTAAATATTTTATCATGCAACTCAGTTCGCCTTAAGCCGATTAGTTAAATGCTACAAAATTTCATTCAGCTCACATCACATCAAGGAAACGCGGCACGATGTAGCTGGCCTCATGCCTCATGCCTTATGCTTCTATCTTCATGCCACATGCTTTGTGCCTTCTGTCTTTTGCCACGCGACGACGATGTCTTGCAACTTAATTAGCCCCAATGGCTGCAGTGCAAACGAATTACTTGATCGAGAGCTTGAAGTGAGACAAAGAGCGAGAGAGAGAGAGAGAACGAGGCAACTCATCATCATGGAAGACAAAAGAATGCGCACAGCTGACCCCAGACGTGCGCCTCTTACATTAGTCCAAATGTTCCTATAAAGTCCTGCATAAAGTCCTGTCCCAGCATAAGACTGTAGATAAATTAGATTTGTTTTGCCGCACACGCAGATAAATGCATTCTATGGCAAATGTTATTCATCTAACAGTAGCTGCAACATTCCTCAATTTATCCATCTTCTCTACTCCCTCTCTCTCTCTCTCTTTACCCATCAACTCAACCACTTTGGGTCACTAAAGGACCTTCTTCTTCTTCTTCAGCTTTTATATCTTCCTACTATGCATCGAGGCTGTTAGCGTGGGCTATTTGTTATCTGTCATGTGTTTTGCTTTCGCCTGCTGCTTGTGGCCGGTCTGGCCAGCAACAATTTCTGTTTCCCAGAGATTTTAATTGCATTTGTGAGACAGCTGCACTTGGCAGCCCACAGGCAACACACGAATGTACCAAGAGGCGGCAGGCATACTAAGCGTGTTTCAGTATCTCTCTTTGTATGTGTGTCTGTGTGTGTGTGTTTGCTGTGGGATGACTGCAAACTGAGGTTAAGGCAACTGCAATTAACACGTTCCATGAAGCGCAAAAACCGCAATGGCAAAAACATCAACAGCAAAAACAACACAAACATTTCTCACATATACATATGCAACATCAAAAGGCTAAAATCATTCTAGTTAGCAAAAAGTTAAAAACACAGCAAAAATAAAAATAAAAAAATTGCATTTTAAATTAATGCAAAAAAAAAAAAAAATTATTTACATAAAAATTAAAAAAAAAAAAATAATTTGATTTGATTTATTTTTTATTTTATATGAAACGCATTAAAGTCTATTAATATTTTGCGGTTTCTTTATTAAGTTATAAAATTAATTAAAGATATTTTTATTATTATTATTTTTTTTCGATTTAATTGATTTATTTGAGATATTAAATTTGATTTTACGCGCTTAACAAATTTCAATAAAATTTTATAAATAAAAATATATTGTGTTTCCTCTTTATTAAATATGGAAATTTAATATATTTATTTGAAATATGTTTTTATATATATTTATATATACATATATATATTTATATATATTTATTTATATATATATATATATTTATATTTATATTTATATTTTTATATTTATATATTTAATATATTTTTTTTTTTTTATTTATATTTTTTATTTTATTATTATTTTATTTATTTTATTTTATTTTATTTTATTTTTTTTTACTATATTTTTGTACTTTAAAAATTTGGATTTATTTTTATTTTTTTTTTAATTAAGAAAATTAAAATTGTTTTTATTTTATTAATTAAAATTAAATTTTAATTCTTTTAGTTTTATTTTATTTATTTATTTACATTATATACATTTTAATTTAAAAAAAGTAAAAAAAAACAAAATTTATTTATTTCTTTATTAAATATTGAAATTAATTTGATTAATATAAATGTTATATATTTTATTTAATTTATTTACTTTCATATATTTACTGTAATTTTTCGGCTTTATTTTATTTATATTTATTATTATTATTATGTTTTTTTTTTTCGCTTGCAATATTTTATTGCTATGTTGCTTTAATGAACTCTATTAATAAACTACAATTTATTGAATTTTTATGGCTTTAGGTAATTAAATTCCAAGCACATAACAAGTAGAGTTAGAGTTACAGACGAGTATACTTGACTAACAGATACTTGACACAGACACAGATATAGATATAGATACAGATGCTTGAAAATTTGCTAGGCACATTTAGCAGCAATTATTATGCTATTTCATTTAATTAAATAATAGATGTATGTATGTGTTTTTATATGTTGAAGTTGCTAGTTGTAAAATTGAAATACCCTGTATGCATATATTTATAGGGTATACTAAATTGTATAAGCAATTCACATAGCTTTCATGGCATTAATAATAATAACAAACTCTTATAGCACTGTAATTTTATGAGCGCATATTAATTTGGTTTTAATTACAAATACATACAAACAAACACACACACAGACACACACACATACACAGACACAGACATACATGGCATAATACATAAGTATGCTTGTGTAATGAAATGATAAATGAAATGATTAATGAAGGGCAACTGCTGTCGTTCAGTCTGTGGCTGTCGATGCTGTTGTTGTGCGCTGATATGTATGCTACACTTTTTGCAACAATGAAATCAATGGCATTTGTATTGAGGTGATTTTCAGCCGGACAACATATTGGTCATCGTATGACAGGCAGCACAAAAGGATGAGTAACTTATACTCAAACACATACATACACACACACATATATATATATATATACACACATATCAATGCAATCAATTACGCTTGGCGAGCAACAACAAGAACTTAATTTAGCGCATGAAAAGCGTTTTAATAACACAAACTGAAGCACATTTTCATTTGAACACGCTTCAATGCACTTACTACATATACTAACAGACTAACTTACACACACAATATATATAGTGTAAAGAAGAAGTAACAGAAGAAGTAGCAAAAAAAAAAGCAAAATCGTAAATCAGAAATTGAAAAACGCAACTGATTTCCGCATAGAGAGCCGCATTCAACTACCAAGTAGCTGGATGAATGCCAATGTCAAAGTTTCTGTTACACGCCCATGCCTGTATCTCTCTCTTTCTCTCTGCCTCTCTGTGTGTGTATGTATGTGTGTGTTGGGTGTCCTGTCCAGGTGCTGCTGCTGTTGTGCATGCAAGCCACAAATCGCCGCACAAATCGTACGAATCGAACGAATGTGCCAAGCGGAACCTACTACTCGGTAAAATGTTGCTCGAACGTTGCTTTGTGTCAGTTTGCTGAACAAAAAGAAAAATTGCCGTCAAGTCAAATTGAAGGACCCGTGTGTCCTTTGTGCCTGTTATGTCTCAGTCACAGTATCTCTCTCGCTACTCTCTCTCTCTCTCTCTCTGTGTGTGTGTGTGTGTGTGTGTGTCTTTGTATCTGTTTTCAGTCTCTTTTGCTGGCATCGACATTTGATTTATGCATTGAGGCAACAGCAACAGCAGCAGCAGCAGCAGTAGCAGACATCACGTGGTCAGGTTTAAAGCAGGATTCCATTGGATTCCACAGGATTCACAGCAGCATGGCCAAATGTTAAATTAATATGCACTTCATGCTATTGATTACAATTATTGATTTGATTTTGTTTACACTTGACTCTTGGCAGCGACATCATCGCTGTCGTTGTCGTTGCTGCTCATTGCTGCTCGTTGCTGTTCTTTCTGCTCTCTTTCGCTGCTTGCTATTTGCATATTACTTATTTTTAAGTAAACAACAACAAAATAAAAAAGCAACAACAGCAAAAAAAAAAAAAAAACAAAATGTTAAAGTTTACTTTGCAACTTTTGTTTACCATTTGAGGGAGGGGAGTGGGAAAACGGGGACGTAGCGTAGAGCTGCTGCTATTGGCATTATTTGAAATTGTTTTTTAAATGGCCAGCAAACAAGCAGCATAACTGAATATGTGAGGGCGTGAGAGAGAGAGAAAGAGAGAGAGAGAGAGGGGGAGGGGAAGAGGAAGAGGAAGAGGAAGAGGGAGGGAGAGACTGGCAGCTAGCGAAATAAAAAAAAAACTCAGCTGGCAATGCGGAAATTTCAATTGATTTGCTGTTTGTTTTTTTTTCGCATCGCATCGCTTCAGTGAAGTTTAACTTTTGGCTAACATAATTTTCTCTCACTGTTTTGCCCCTCTCACACTCAATTATTGTTGTTGTTTATAGCCTTCAACATAAACTGCTGGCAATTAACTTGTATTAGCATGCGCTCTCATGCAACAGCAGCAGCAGCAGCATCATAAAATTTCTCATTAGTTATGCGACTTTGTTGCCAACTGTCACTTTCCCACGCATCTTTCGCCTTTCACTCTTACTGTTGCTGCTGTTGCCTGCGACTTTCATGCGTCAGCAGCAACAAACAATTGCCCCTTGCCACTTGTTGTTGCCCCCTTGAGAACAACATAACACATTAGGGACACAAATTTGTTGGTAACTTTTTTTTTTTTTCTGGGGTTTTTGGCGCACACTTAAAATTGCATACATAATGCATATGAGTTGCCCCACCAAATGTTAACTTCTCTTGCCCTTTGCTATTGTCGCTGTCAGTGCGCAGGACTAAGCTTTAGACTTCAGACCTCAGACCAAAACTTTAATTGCTTGTATCTGCATTTTTGGCTTGAACGCAGCTGCTGCAGCTTAACGCTATTGTTATATTTGTCATGTTTTCTGGCTTTTCATATGAAAATTGTTGAGTCATGGCACCGCAGCAGTGAAGGGAAACGAGCAGCAGTAAGAGAAGTAAAAATAATGCAGAAGAAGGAGTAACAATAACAAGTAGGCGGAGAAGCAGTTCAAATGGAGGGCTGAGAGTTTGTTGATAGCTTTATGTTGATGCCACTTGAGTAGACAGAAACACGCACACTCATACACACACACACACACACATACATATAAAGAAAGCACGTCTGTTGGTCATTGGACATGACTTTATAGAGCAAACATATATAAGCGCAGTACACAATATAAACAACAATAACAACAACAACAAATACAAGAATAGCAGCAAAAAAAAAAAAACAGAATTACAGCGAAACAGACAAACAGTCAACATACAACAATAACAAATACAACAACAAGTTACAAGTTCTGTAAATATTATGCCAGACTTAGAGTCAGTCTGTCAGCCTTAACATCCTAACAAATTTCCGCTCGCTGTCCTCTGCACAATCATGATGACAGTCGCCAAAAAAAAAAAAAAACATACAACAACAAACAAACGCCAACGCTTGTCAGCGCCTTTTGTGCGCATTTTCTATCGCTACAATAAAAATAAATAAAAAAAAATTATAAAAAAAAAAACATAAAGCAGCAGAGCAAAATGTTATTTATTAAAATCTTTACTTAGCGGTTCTTTTGAAATATTATATTGTATAACAAGAGTAAAAGGCAGCAGCGTTACAGAAATTGATCGCTTAAGTGGCATAAGAGTTGACTGAGCAGGCAACAGTGCAGGCAACAGCAGCTGCAACTTGCGCTTATTATTAAGTGTTTGCCGTCAATGTTAAGCAGTGAAAACAGAAACATTGCAAGAAGCTAAAGTTGTATAAGCAGAAATGCCTTTAACAGAGCTGAAAGTGTTAATAGAGCTTGAGCATTGATAAAGTAGAGCAAAATAAGCAACTAAAGCTATATTTGGTTTTTATACACTTTCTTGACTAAAATTAAATTTTTATTATACAAAAAATTCAATTTTTAAGCAATCATTTGTATGGCGGCTATAGGATATAATTATCCGATTTGAACCAAATTTGGTTAACATCTATAAGTCTTCTCTAAACTCAAATTCTTTAAGTTTCAGTTGCATAGCTTGACAATTAAAAAAGTTTTTCATACAAAAAGTCAAATTTCAATTGATCCTTTCTATGACAGCTATATTCTCCGATTTCGACCAAATTTGGCTACTATTTATCAGGCTTCACTAAACTCAAATCCTATAAGTTTCAGTCGGATAGCTTGACAATCAAAAAAGTTTTTCATACAAAGTCCTAAATTTTAAGCGATCCTTTCTATGGCAGCTATATGATATAGTTATCCGATTTAGACCAAACTTGCCTACTATCTATAAGCCTTCACTAAACTCAAATTCTTTAAGTTTCAGTCGCATAGCTTCACAATCAAAAAAGTTTTTCATACAAAGTCTCAAATTTTAACCGATGCTTTCTATGGCAGCTATATGTTATAGATGTCTGATTTGGACCAAATTTAAAACACATTTATAAGTCGTCAATAAAGTCAAATGCTGTAAGTTTTAGTCGTATAGCCTAAAAATCATAAAAGTTTTCCATACAAAGTCTCAAATTTTAACCGTTCCTTTCTATGGCAGCTATATGATATAGTTATCCGATTTCGACCAAATTTGGTTAACATCTATAAGCCTTCACTAAACTCAAATTCTTTAAGTTTCAGTCGCATAGCTTGACAATTAAAAAAGTTTTTCATACAAAAAACCAAATTTCAACCGATCATTCCTATGACAGCTATATGATATAGTTATCCGATTTTGAGCAAATTTGGCTACTATTTATTAGGCTTCGCTAAACTCAAATCCTGTAAGTTTCAGTCGGATAGCTTGACAATCATAAAAGTTTTTCATACAAAGTCTCAAATTTTAACCGTTCCTTCCTATGGCAGCTATGTAACGTAGTAGTGCAATTTAGACCAAATTATGCTAACATTTATAAGTCGTCACTAAACGCAAATACTGTAAGTTTCAGCTGGATAGCTTATCAGCCAAAAAAGTTTTTCATACAAAACCCAAAATTTTTATCCGATGCTTCCTATGGCAACTATACGATATAGTGCTACTATCTTTCTACAAGTGTATACTAAGTAAAGAAGAAGAATAAAAGTAAAAATGAAGCAAAGTTAAAAATTTTTTGTAGTGTAAAATTAGCCAAGCACAGCCTGTAAAATAAGTTGCAAAAGTTGGAAAAGTAGAAAAAGTTCAGATAGAATGTGAAAAGCAGCTAGAACTGTGCTGCAGATGGAATCTTGCTGCTGCTGCCATAACCAATCAATCGTGCTTGCTTGTTTTTGCCATTCACTGCTTATAGCACTTTCCAGTCATCAATGTCGAAATTGGTTTTCCTATATATCACAAGAGATTCATTAGATTAGCCCCTAGACATAGCTCTATCATCGCACTATATCGAATAGTTGTCATAGGAAGTATCGTATAAAAATTTTGGGTTTTCTATGAAAAACTTTTTTGGCTGATAAGCTATGCAGCTGAAACTTACAGTATTTGCATTTAGTGACGACTTATAAATGTTAGCATAATTTGGTCTAAATTGCACTACTACATAACAAAGCTGCCATAGAAAGGAACGGTTAAAATTTGAAACTTTGTATGGAAAACTTTTATGATTGTCAAGCTATCCGACTGAAACTTACAGGATTTGAGTTTAGCGAAGCCTAATAAATAGTAGCCAAATTTGCTCAAAATCGGATAACTATATCATATAGCTGTCATAGGAATGATCGGTTGAAATTTGGTTTTTTGTATGAAAAACTTTTTTAATTGTCAAGCTATGCGACTGAAACTTAAAGAATTTGAGTTTAGTGAAGGCTTATAGATGTTAACCAAATTTGGTCGAAATCGGATAACTATATCATATAGCTGCCATAGAAAGGAACGGTTAAAATTTGAGACTTTGTATGGAAAACTTTTATGATTTTTAGGCTATACGACTAAAACTTACAGCATTTGACTTTATTGACGACTTATAAATGTGTTTTAAATTTGGTCCAAATCAGACATCTATAACATATAGCTGCCATAGAAAGCATCGGTTAAAATTTGAGACTTTGTATGAAAAACTTTTTTGATTGTCAAGCTATCCGAATGAAACTTACAGGATTTGAGTTTAGTGAAGGCTTATAGATAGCAGGCAAGTTTGGTCTTAATCGGAGAACTATATCATATAGCTCCCATAGAAAGGATCGCTTAAAATTTAGGACTTTGTATGAAAAACTTTTTTGATTGTCAAGCTATCCGACTGAAACTTATAGGATTTGAGTTTAGTGAAGCCTGATAAATAGTAGCCAAATTTGGTCGAAATCGGAGAATATAGCTGTCATAGAAAGGATCAATTGAAATTTGACTTTTTGTATGAAAAACTTTTTTAATTGTCAAGCTATGCAACTGAAACTTAAAGAATTTGAGTTTAGAGAAGACTTATAGATGTTAACCAAATTTGGTTCAAATCGGATAATTATATCCTATAGCCGCCATACAAATGATTGCTTAAAAATTGAATTTTTTGTATAATAAAAATTTAATTTTAGTCAAGAAAGTGTATAAAAACCAAATATAGCTTTAGTTGCTTATTTTGCTCTACTTTATCAATGTTCAGGCTCTATTAACACTTTTAGCTGAGTTAAAGGCACTTCTGCTTATACAACTTTAGCTTCTTGCAATGTTTCTGTTTTTACTGCTTAACATTGACGGCAAACACTTAATAATAAGCGCAAGTTGCAACTGCTGTTGCCTGCACTGTTGCCTGCTCAGTCAACTCTTATGCCACTTAAGCGATCAATTTCTGTAACGCTGCTGCCTTTTACTCTTGTTATACAATATAATATTTCAAAAGAACCGCTAAGTAAAGATTTTAATAAATAACATTTTGCTCTGCTGCTTTATGTTTTTTTTTTTATAATTTTTTTTTATTTATTTTTATTGTAGCGATAGAAAATGCGCACAAAAGGCGCTGACAAGCGTTGGCGTTTGTTTGTTGTTGTATGTTTTTTTTTTTTTTTGGCGACTGTCATCATGATTGTGCAGAGGACAGCGAGCGGAAATTTGTTAGGATGTTAAGGCTGACAGACTGACTCTAAGTCTGGCATAATATTTACAGAACTTGTAACTTGTAACTTGTTGTTGTATTTGTTATTGTTGTATGTTGACTGTTTGTCTGTTTCGCTGTAATTCTGTTTCTTTTTTTTTTTTTTGCTGCTATTCTTGTATTTGTTGTTGTTGTTGTTTATATTGTGTACTGTTTGCTCTATAAAGTCATGTCCAATGACCAACAGACGTGCTTTCTTTATATGTATGTGTGTGTGTGTGTGTATGAGTGTGCGTGTTTCTGTCTACTCAAGTGGCATCAACATAAAGCTATCAACAAACTCTCAGCCCTCCATTTGAACTGATTCTCCGCCTTCTTGCTATTGTTACTCCTTCTTCTGCATTATTTTTACTTCTCTTACTGCTGCTCGTTTCCCTTCACTGCTGCGGTGCCATGACTCAACAATTTTCATATGAAAAGCCAGAAAACATGACAAATATAACAATAGCGTTAAGCTGCAGCAGCTGCGTTCAAGCCAAAAATGCAGATACAAGCAATTAAAGTTTTGGTCTGAGGTCTGAAGTCTAAAGCTTAGTCCTGCGCACTGACAGCGACAATAGCAAAGGGCAAGAAAAGTTAACATTTGGTGGGGCAACTCATATGCATTATGTATGCAATTTTAAGTGTGCGCCAAAAACCCCAGAAAAAAAAAAAAAGTTACCAACAAATTTGTGTCCCTAATGTGTTATGTTGTTCTCAAGGGGGCAACAACAAGTGTCAAGGGGCAATTGTTTGTTGTTGCTGACGCATGAAAGTCGCAGGCAACAGCAATAGCAACAGTAAGAGTGAAAGGCGAAAGATGCGTGGGAAAGTGACAGTTGGTAACAAAGTCGCATAACTAATGAGAAATTTTATGATGCTGCTGCTGCTGCTGCTGCTGCATGAGAGCGCATGCTAATACAAGTTAATTGCCAGCAGTTTATGTTGAAGGCTATAAACAACAACAATAATTGAGTGTGAGAGTGGCAAAACAGTGAGAGAAAATTATGTTAGCCAAAAGTTAAACTTCACTGAAGCGATGCGATGCGAAACAACAAAAAAAAAACAAACAGCAAATCAATTGAAATTTCCGCATTGCCAGCTGAGTTTTTTTTTTTTATTTAGCTAGCTGCCAGTCCCTGCCCCTTCCCCTACCCCCCTCTCTCCCCCTCTCTCATCTCTCTCTCTCTCACACGCCCTCACACATTCAGTTATGCTGCTTGTTTGCTGGCCATTTAAAAAACAATTTCAAATAATGCCAATAGCAGCAGCTCTACGCTACGTCCCCGTTTTCCCACTCCCCTCACTCAAATGGTAAACAAAAGTTGCAAAGTAAACTTTAACATTTTGTTTTTTTTTTTTTTTTGCTGTTGTTGCTTTTTTCTGTTGCTGTTTACTTAAAAATAAGTAATATGCAAATAGCAAGCAGCGAAAGAGAGCAGAAAGAACAGCAACGAGCAGCAATGAGCAGCAACGACAACAAGCGATGATGTCGCTGCCAAGAGTCAAGTGTAAACAAAATCAAATCAATAATTGTAATCAATAGCATGAAGTGCATATTAATTTAACATTTGGCCATGCTGCTGTGAATCCTGTGGAATCCAATGGAATCCTGCTTTAAACCTGACCACGTGATGTCTGCTACTGCTGCTGCTGCTGCTGTTGCTGTTGCCTCAATGCATAAATCAAATGTCGATGCCAGCAAAAGAGACTGAAAACAGATACAAAGACACACATACACACACACACACACACACACACAGAGAGAGAGAGAGAGTAGCGAGAGAGATACTGTGACTGAGACATAACAGGCACAAAGGACACACGGGTCCTTCAATTTGACTTGACGGCAATTTTTCTTTTTGTTCAGCAAACTGACACAAAGCAACGTTCGAGCAACATTTTACCGAGTAGTAGGTTCCGCTTGGCACATTCGTTCGATTCGTACGATTTGTGCGGCGATTTGTGGCTTGCATGCACAACAGCAGCAGCACCTGGACAGGACACCCAATACACACATACATACACACACAGAGAGACAGAGAGAAAGAGAGAGATACAGGCATGGGCGTGTAACAGAAACTTTGACATTGGCATTCATCCAGCTACTTGGTAGTTGAATGCGGCTCTCTATGCGGAAATCAGTTGCGTTTTTCAATTTCTGATTTACGATTTTGCTTCTTTTTTTTTTTGCTACTTCTTCTGTTACTTTTTCTTTACACTATATATATTGTGTGTGTAAGTTAGTCTGTTAGTATATGTAGTAAGTGCATTGAAGCGTGTTCAAATGAAAATGTGCTTCAGTTTGTGTTATTAAAACGCTTTTCATGCGCTAAATTAAGTTCTTGTTGTTGCTCGCCAAGCGTAATTGATTGCATTGATATGTGTGTATATATATATATATATATTTGTGAGTGTGTGTGTGTGTGTGTGTTTGAGTATAAGTTACTCATCCTTTTGTGCTGCCTGTCATACGATGACCAATATGTTGTCCGGCTGAAAATCACCTCAATACAAATGCCATTGATTTCATTGTTGCAAAAAGTGTAGCATACATATCAGCGCACAACAACAGCATCGACAGCAACATCGACAGCCACAGACTGAACGACAGCAGTTGCCCTTCATTAATCATTTCATTTATCATTTCATTACACAAGCATACTTATGTATTATGCCATGTATGTCTGTGTCTGTGTGTGTGTGTGTCTGTGTGTGTTTGTTTGTATGTATTTGTAATTAAAACCAAATTAATATGCGCTCATAAAATTACAGTGCTATAAGAGTTTGTTATTATTATTAATGCCATGAAAGCTATGTGAATTGCTTATACAATTTAGTATACCCTATAAATATATGCATACAGGGTATTTCAATTTTACAACTAGCAACTTCAACATATAAAAACACATACATACATCTATTATTTAATTGAATGAAATAGCATAATAATTGCTGCTAAATGTGCCTAGAAAATTTTCAAGCATCTCTATCTGTGTCTGTGTCAAGTATCTGTTAGTCAAGTATACTCATCTGTAACTCTAACTCTACTTGTTATGTGCTTGGAATTTAATTACCTAAAGCCATAAAAATTCAATAAATTGTAGTTTATTAATAGAGTTCATTAAAGCAACATAGCAATAAAATATTGCAAGCGAAAAAAAACATAATAATAATAATAAATATAAATATAATTAAGCAGAAAAATTACAGTAAATATATGAAAGTAAATAAATTAAATAAAATAAATAACATTTATATTAATCAAATTAATTTTAATATTTAATAAAGAAATAAATAAATTTTTATTTTTTTTTTTACTTTTTTAAATTGAATTAAATTAAAATGTATATAATGTAAATAAATAAATAAAATAAAATTAAAAGAATTTTAATACCTAATAAAATAAAAACAATTTTAATTTTCTTAATTAAAAAAAAAATAAAAATAAATCCAAATTTTTAAAGTACAAAAATATGGTAAAAAAAAAATAAAATAAAATAAAATAAAAATAAAAATAATAATAAAATAAAAAATATAAATAAAAAAAAATAAATATATTAAATATATAAATATAAATATATATATATATATAAATAAATATATATAAATATATAAATACATATATGTATATATAAATATATATAAAAAACATATTTCAAATAAGTATATTAAATTTCCATATTTAATAAAGAGGTAACACAATATATTTTTATTTATAAAATTGTATTGAAATTTGTTAAGCGCGTAAAATCAAATTTAATATCTCAAATAAATCAATTAAATCGAAAAAAAAATAATAATAATAAAAATAACTTCAATTAATTTTATAACTTAATAAAGAAACCGCAAAATATTAATAGACTTTAATGCATTCATATAAAATAAAAAATAAATCAAATCAAATCATTTTTTATTTTTTTTTTGCATTAATTTAAAATGCAATTTTATTTTTTTTTTATTTTTGCTGTGTTTTTAACTTTTTGCTAACTAGAATGATTTTAGTCTTTTGATGTTGCATATGTATATGTGAGAAATGTTTGTGTTGGTTTTGCTGTTGATGTTTTTGCCATTGCGGTTTTTGCGCTTCATGGAACGTGTTAATTGCAGTTGCCTTAACCTCAGTTTGCATTCATCCCACAGCAAACACACACACACAGACACACATACAAAGAGAGATACTGAAACACGCTTAGTATGCCTGCCGCCTCTTGGTACATTCGTGTGTTGCCTGTGGGCTGCCAAGTGCAGCTGTCTCACAAATGCAATTAAAATCTCTGGGAAACAGAAATTGTTGCTGGCCAGACCGGCCACAAGCAGCAGGCGAAAGCAAAACACATGACAGATAACAAATAGCCCACGCTAACAGCCTCGATGCATAGTAGGAAGACATAAAAGCTGAAGAAGAAGAAGAAGAAGAAGGTCCTTTAGTGACCCAAAGTGGTTGAGTTGATGGGTAAGGAGAGAGAGAGGGAGGGAGGAAAGAAGATGGATAAATTGAGGAATGTTGCAGCTACTGTTAGATGAATAACATTTGCCATAGAATGCATTTATCTGCGTGCGCGGCAAAACAAATCTAATTTATCAACAGTCTTATGCTGGGACAGGACTTTATGCAGGACTTTATAGGAACATTTGGACTAATGTAAGAGGCGCACGTCTGGGGTCAGCTGTGCGCATTCTTTTGTCTTCCATGATGATGAGTTGCTTCGTTCTCTATCTCTCTCTCTCGCTTTTTGTCTCACTTGAAGCTCTCGATCAAGTAATTCGTTTGCACTGCAGCCATTGGGGCTAATTAAGTTGCAAGGCATCGTCGTCGCGTGGCAAAAGACAGAAGGCACAAAGCATGTGGCATGAAGATAGAAGCATAAGGCATGAGGCATGTGCCAGCTACATCGTGCCGCGTTTCCTTGATGTGATGTGAGCTGAATGAAATTTTGTAGCATTTAACTAATCGGCTTAAGGCGAACTGAGTTGCATGATAAAATATTTAAGTAGCTGCCTAGGCAGGCAACAGTCTCACGGGCGAATAATTGGGGAGTGGGGCGAAGGTAGGCAATCAGCTGCGGCATATGCGGCGTATGCGCAACAAATTGTAACTCTCATTAATTATACGCCATGTTTACCGCTTGCATTACCCCTTTAGCGTTGTCTTCCGCTTTCTTTCTCTCTATGTGTGTCTCGCTTATTTGTTTTATACTTGTCTTTCTATTGTACTTTCCATAAGTCTAACACTATATATTTATTTTTTTGCCTATTTCTATATTATTTGCAGCACTTAGCACGTATATTTTCACAACATTGAATTATTAATGCGAATGCGGGCAGCGCATTCTATGCATGTTGCCGATTGGCCCGCGGCCTTGGCAGTCGCTGCTGCTTTGACTGACAAGCAACAGCAACAACAACAACAACAACAATAGATTGTCAACAAAGGAAACTACAACAACAACAAGCACAGCAGCAACAGCTAGAACAACAGCAGAACAAGAACAACAAGAACAACAACAAATACAAGAACAATGGCCAGCGGCAGCAATGATACAACGCCGCAATATTGCGGCAGCGGCATGGATAATTTTCATACGAGGTAAGTTGCCAATGTCAATGTCAGTGTCATCCCTCTGGGTGTTTCCCAAGGGCAGACGACAGTAACACCAACAACAACAACAAGCAGTAGTATAGGCACACAAGCGAAAAGTATATGAGGAACGAGCAAACACACACACACACATACACACATACAAAAAGAGAGACTGCAGGATATTTAAGTATTATAGCTTTGCTTTTGTGTAACATCAAAAATCGATTAATGTACGTGCCATATTTTTGGGGTCCTTTCATTTTTATACACATTCTCATTCCCCATTGCCCTTCCCATTGTCATTCATGCTTTATATACACTCTTAAAGTGATTCGATTTACCATCACTGAGACTCACTCGCTGCCCAATACCGATGATGATTAATCCAGATGTGCCAAGGCCAATTGCTTGTTAGAGCAATTTAAGCAACACACATAAATTATATACAAGAAAATTTGTAAATTGTTCTCTCTCACTCTGTGTGTGTCTGTGTGGGCACAAAACAATAATGACAAATATTTATTATTCTTGCATGTTAAATGCTCGTAAAATGTCCAAAGAATACAACAATAACAGCAACAGCAGCAAAAACAACTAGAAAAAAAAAAACAAAGCTTAAGTCGTCGCTGGGGAAAATTGATTTTGAGATAAACACATAACTTAAATTGAAAATTCGATGATTTTAGCAAGATTAAAAATTGCAAAATTGATTGCAAACAAAATTCACAATGATTTTCTACTGTCGGACATTAAAAAGTGTCTAAAAAAAAATTACAAAAATCAATTTGCAAAAATAATTACATTTAGCTTTTATTTATAAGGCAGCAAAATAAATATTTATAAATTTTAATTAATTAATTTTAAATTATAAAAATAATTAAATTAATTTGCAAATTACAATTTTTACAAAAATATTAAAAGAAGCTATAAATAATTAAAAAAAAAAAAAACAATTTAATTTTTATAAATTTTATTTTTAAATACAAAAAATTTTTCATATATTTTAGTGCTGCGATTTTATATACTTCTGTGATTCGACTTAAATGCAACTTAAAGCAATAAAAAAAAAAATTACAAAAATCAATTTGTAAAAATATTTACATTTAGGTTTTATTTATAAACCAGCAAAATAAATATTTATAAATTTTAATTAATTAATTTTAAATTATTAAAAATAATAAAATTAATTTTTCAATTACAATTTTTACAAAATTATTAAAAGCAGCTATAAATAATTAAAACAAAAAAAAAAGCAAAATAATTTTTACAAATTTTATTTTTAAATACAAAAAGTTTTTCATATGTTTATAGTGCTGCGATTTTATATATTTCTCTGATCCGTTTAATTTCGACAAAATTCACAATGATTTTCTACTGTCCGACATTAAAAAGTGTCTAAAAAAAAATTACAAAAATTAATTTGCAAAAATAATTACATTTAGGTTTTATTTTATAAAGAGGCAAAATAAATATTTATAAATTTTAATTAATTAATTTTTAATTATTAAAAATAATAAAATTAATTTTTAAATTACAATTTTTACAAAATTATTAAAAGCAGCTATAAATAATTAAAACAAAAAAAAAAGCAAAATAATTTTTACAAATTTTATTTTTAAATACAAAAAGTTTTTCATAGTGCTGCGATTTTATATACTTCTCTGATTCGACTTAAATGCAACTTAAAGCAATAAAAAAAAAATTACAAAAATCAAATTGCAAAATTAATTACATTTAGGTTTTATTTATAAACAAGTAAAATAAATATTTATAAATTTTAATTAATTAATTTTAAATTATTAAAAATAATAAAATTAATTTTTCAATTACAATTTTTACAAAATTATTAAAAGCAGCTATAAATAATTAAAACAAAAAAAAAAAGCAAAATAATTTTTACAAATTTTATTTTTAAATACAAAAAGTTTTTCATATGTTATAGTGCTGCGATTTTTTATACTTCTCTGATTCGACTTAATTTCGACTTAAATGCAACTTAAAGCAATAAAAAAAAAAATTTACAAAATTTTCAAATTTCATTTAGATAATTTTTTTATAGCTAGATTATAGCAGATATATAAAAAAAATATTTGCTATTAAATAATAGAAAAACTAATCTATGGTAAAAATCGGGCATTAATTTGTTTTCTATTTGATTAAACTACTTGAAATGCGCTTATATTATTAAGAGCACATTAAAGCGTCGGACTACTTTATTATGCCTATAAAAATGAAAGAATCTATAAAAAAAAACACACACACACATACACAAAGTAGAGAAAAGAAAAAAAAAAATCATAATAAAAGTGTAGATAAATTTGTCTATAATAATACTTGAACTAAGAGTATTTGCATTTGTGCTGTGCTATGCTGTGTATGTTATCAATCGTATCTTTATCCCAGGATATGTTGAACGTAATGTAATATCGGATAACAATTTGGTGCTTTAACAGTTGCTCTCTCTCTCGCTCTCTATGTTTGCTATGCTTACGATGATACTATGGCAATAAAAACAGTCTGGCGTTATTCCGTGTACATGTTAGGCAAACAGAGTGCGAGTTGTCGTATAGTCAAGCATGAACATCCTGCTGCTGTCGCTGCTACTGTTTGCTGCCGCTGCTACTGTTGCTGGTGCTATTGCAATGCCAATAAGAATACTAAGCCTGCAGCATTCGCCTACTTATTGCAGAGACGAGGCAAACATTTTATGAGCTTTTATTTAGTTTGCAGCCCACACATAGAGACAGGAAGAGCGTAAAAGAGAGAAGAAGAAATAGAACATTCAAAATTTTTATGCCAGTTTATTTATATTTTTTTTTTTCTTTTCTTTTTTCTTTTTGTTGTAAGTCAAGTTCTTGAATTTGTTTAGATTCAGCTACAGGCAAGTTTCATTTTGGCTTTAGCTGCAGGCTCTAAGGATGTATGCTTATAGTCTTGCTGTCTTATTGTTCAACAAATTAGAAAGAATATGAGCAGCAACCGTAGCACCAATAGCAGCCATAGGCAACATTTTAAAGTTGCCATAAAACTTTAACTTAACACTTAAACGAGTCACGCTTGCATACTAAGAGCCGCCTTGCTACACGCAAAACTTATACACGTACTGCATGCAACTACAACAAGTAAAAGTTGCAGTAGCATTGGTAAAACTCTGGCTCACAGCTCACGGCATATCCTGTTGCAGCAGTGTGAAATGTTTATTGCTTTCCGTAGCTTTACAACAACAGCGACGACGACGACGACGATGATGATGGTAAATGCGGAAAACAAACGCACTCGGCAGCAGCTGCAAATAACATTTTCACTGCTGCTACATATAATGCGAAGCTCATATAACATAACACTGAGCAAAGAAGATACGCATTAAAAAAAAACACAAAACTGGGAAAACAGGGAAAACAGAGAAAAATAAAAATTGTAAAAAATTATTCACATGGTTTTTTTTTTGTTCTCTTTTGTTATAATTTAAATTCTTCTCAACACGTTTTTTATTCTTTCATGCTATTTGAACTTGAATGTTTACGTCAAGCTTAAAAAAAAAAAAACACAAATTCCGGGAAACGATTATAAAAAAAAAAAACCAGAAAATATTCCAAGAAAATTACACAAAAATATATGCGTGAGAGTAAGCATATATATATATATATATATATATATAATTTTAAAAGGATTTCTTTTCTTTTCATTTTCATTTTTTTCTGTTTTTTTTTTTGTTATTTTTGTTGCATACTTTTCTGTGATTTCATTTGCAAGGCGTGCCACACGTTGCGCGGTATCCTTTACTCCCTGTAGCCTCATCGCATAGCATTTTTACGATGTTTATACATATACATATATATATATATATTCCTTTTGGGTCTTGCTGTAAAAGCAACAATAACAACTATAGAATTTGCCCAGGTGGAACCATAAACTTTAAGCTATGTTTACTAACTAACTAAAAACAACAACAACAACAACAAGAACAAGAACAAGAACAACAGCATGAACTATGTATATAAGCTTGAACTATGCCCAGGTGACAGCTAGAACTAGACGCATAGTCGAAAAGGTATTTTGTCCTGCTGGCAGATCCTTTTGCCTTATTCACTCTGCCCGCACTACCAAACTGATGCAGGCTCAACAACACGAAGTTAGCAAATGAACAAAACAATTCAATGCAAGCAAACGCTGTCGCTGTCGCCTTCTCAGTCGCCATTCATCAACATGGATTATCAAGGGCAATAAATTAAACTAAGCAAAGGTAAAAGCTGCAGATGAAGGCAACAAACAGCAGTAACAGCAACAGCAACAACAACTTGCAGCCAGTCTCATGGCATAGCATAGATCTAGGACTCTAGAACGCTAGAAAAGTCTATGGTAAACGCGCATGGAATGCAATGCTTTTGAAACATTTGCGTTTACGTTTCTGTTTCGCCCCTCAAATGAATTTGATGAATGGTGCTGTAAAATTCCATGCAAAAGGCAGAGCGTAAAAAAAAAGGTTGCTTAGCTTAAGAGCTGCGTGGGGTGCTTGTCGTACGCAAACACAAACACAAACACAAACAAAAAACAAAAAAAAAAACAAAAAAATTACAAAATAAACAAACGAAAAAAAAAACCGCTTCAATTTCGCACTCAATTTGGGACTCCCACGCACTGTGGCAGCGATCAGCTCACCTCACATCACATCGCATCGCATAGCATCGCATGGCATGGCATGGCATGGCATCGCATCACATTTGACCGGCTCGAACTAGTTAAAAGCTATTACAAAAAGTGCCGCTGCGACAAGCTGTCCATCAAAATTGAAAGCGTATTTCGCTCTCTGTCTATCCCTCTCTCTGTCTCTCTCTCTCAGTCTCATTTGCTCACTTTTTTTTCTATGCTGTCTGGACAATAAGGGAGCCAAAAAAAAAAAATAAATAAAATAGAAGCATGCATGTAACTGTAATTTATTATTTCTGTTTTTTTTTTTTATTCTCTCATTCAATTTTGTTGCTGTTGTTGTTGTTGTTCTGCATTGTGTTGTGTGTTTTGTGCGCTGTTTTGTTGTTTGTTTATTCTGCGAAAAGCGTCGCGACACATTTGGAAAATTAAACGTTTTCTTGCCCATGACCTTGACAATGAAACAAAATCTGTTTGTCGCTGAGCAAGCAGAAGTAAAACTTGTTAAAGAAAAAAAAAAAAAAACATAAAATGAAAAAATAAAAACAAGAAAGAGTAGTAGAAGAAAGAAAGAAAAAAAGTAGCGTAAAGAAGAGTTGAAAATAAAGAACGGATCATTATTATTATTATTCATGTTAATTGCTTGTTTTGTACTTGTATCTCTCTGCTTTGCTTCTTCTCTTTCTTCCTCTCTCTCTCTCCCTGTCAAAAGTTTGGCTTCAACTTTTGCCGTTAATATTAAGCATACGTCGCGTTGTCATGGCGAATATACTGAATGAAAGGGTTGCACTTGACTGACTGATGACTCTGTCGCTTTCGTTCTGTTCCTCTGTCTGTCTGTCTGTATATCTGTCTCTGTCTCGGTCTGTTTCGCTGTCCTTACGTCCGTCAGTCTGTCTGTCTCTCAGTCTCTTTGTGTTCCAATGTGTGATTGTTGACACATTGGCGTTACAATTTTTCTTCTTATTGTATATGTGAGTGTGTGTGTGTGTGTGTTACTGTGCGTAGGTGTATGTACCCCGCTTAAGTGGTGCTCTGAATGAATTTCATACTGAGTTTGAGGCCGTCTGGCCGGGGCGTGACAGCGTCAAGCGTCGAGCGTCGAGCGTCAAGCGTCGCCTTGGCGCTGTCTTTGCCAATTTGGCACGTCTTTGACACACACACACACATACATACACACATACACAAAGTAAATGGCCAAGTGTTAGATACACATCTAATTGCTAAACCAGACAGACAGCTTTTCTTATACTTTACTGCATACCACATACGCCCCGTAGACCCCCGCCTACACCCTAAGCAACAGCAGCATCAAACCACACATTCCATTTGGCAAACCACAGACAAAGCTCGACAGGCCGCCTAGAACACATTAACGAAGGCTTAGCTAATTAAAGCGAGACCCACACGTAATTGCATAAGCTACAATTACTCACAGGTGACATTTCAGAAGATATTCAATTACAGCGATGTAACAAAAAACATTTTTGACAGCCAGCAAAGTACTCAACGGTATGATACCCGGCGCATACTATGGAAGAAGCATTGGTAGAAACAAAGAAAATGTGAAAATATATGAAGAGCTGATAAAGAAGAAGAATATATGCATGAGACGATTTATCGATAAATATATCGATAAACATATTGTTAGACATCTCTATTGATGTTTTGATGAGCATATCAATAGATATATCTATTAACTTATCGATAGATAAATCGATATATCAATGAACATATCGATAAATATATCGATAAACGTATCGAGAGTTATATCGAAAAGCATATCGATAGATATATCAATTAACTTATCGATAGATAAATCGATATACCAATGAACATATCGATAAATAATTCGATAAACATATTAATAAATATATCGATGGATTTATCGGTAATATAGTCGATATATATATCGTTGAATATCGATAGATATAGATAAATTTATAGATGAACATATCGATAGTTATATCGATGAGCATATCGATAGTTATGTCGATGAGCATATCAATTGCCATTAATAATTCACTCAAATCCCTTTAAAACAAATATACCCCATAACACTTAAAAATACCAGATATAAAAAATATATATATACAATAATACAACAGCAGCCTTGCCACCTTTTCATCATTTCATCTGTTTCCCATGTTCTTTCTTTACAGCTACAAGAACATGCATGGATATGTCTCACTTGTGGTCTGCATATTGGGCACAATTGCGAATACGTTGAATATCATTGTGCTGACAAGGCGTGAAATGCGTTCACCAACGAATGCCATACTCACGGGTCTCGCTGTCGCCGATTTGGCTGTAATGTTGGAATATATACCATATACAGTGCATGATTTCATCTTGACAGACAGTTTGCCACGTGAGGAAAAGTTAAGCTATAGTTGGGTGTGTTTCATCAAATTTCATTCGATCTTTGCCCAAGTCTTGCATACAATATCCATATGGTTAACTGTCACATTGGCTGTATGGCGATATATAGCCGTTGGTTATCCGCAAAAGAATCGTGTATGGTGTGGCATGAGAACAACAATAATAACAATAACCACAGCATATGTGGTATGTGTATTGGTTGTATCGCCATCACTTTATCTTATAACAGCGATAACGGAATGGTTGGATCAATTGGATGTGCAGGGGAAGGTGATAAATAGTATACCGATGACACAATTTGTTATCGATTATAGTAATGAAATGCAAATGGCAACGGTAGCTGCATTAAATGCCACACCTGTTAGTCCTTTAGCGCTAGCCAATGATACCTTGACATTAAATGCAACATTAGCAAGAACAACAACAACAACAACGACAACGATTGCTACACCAACGACCATGCCCGTCCCTCAAATAGTGCGAAATGTAACCGTTTATCGTTTATATCACAGTGATCTGGCACTACATAAAGTCTCACTGCGCACCACAACATTTCTCATCTATAGTGTGCTTATCAAGCTTATACCCTGCATTGCTTTAACCATACTCTCGGTGCGTCTTATTCTGGCATTGCTTGAGGCGAAGAGAAGACGCAAAAAGTTGACAAGCAAACCGGCAGCCAGCAATGGCACCAAGTCTGCTGTCAATGGCAAGGCAGCTGAGCGACCCCGTAAGAATAGCAAAACGTTGGAGAAGGAGAAACAAACGGATCGTACGACACGCATGTTGCTTGCGGTGCTGTTACTTTTTCTCATCACAGAATTTCCACAAGGCATTATGGGACTGCTGAATACTGTGCTGGGCGATGCATTTCTTATGCAGTGCTATCTAAAAATGAGTAAGCATTGAGCTCTAGCTCTCGCGCACTTTGTCTCTTAATCTAAAATTTTAATTTTCTTTGTATTTCAATCACTGTTTCCTGATTTTGTAGGTGACCTTATGGATGTGCTGGCATTGATTAATTCAAGCATCAATTTCATACTCTATTGCTCGATGAGTAAACAATTTCGTAGCACTTTTACATTACTCTTTCGTCCAAAATTTCTGGACAAATGGATGCCAGTGGCACAGGATGAATTGGCTGCGGCACGTGCAGATGGATTGCAACGTTCAGTTGTGGCTGCTGCACCCGACAAGCAGCCACAAGTTGTGACACTAGCTGGCACCACAACAACCACACAAGTGACGAATCTGTAGCAAAGAAAGCAACAGCGCTGCTATCCAAAGCCAGGAGCACTTGAGCTGACGAGTCATGGTCAGGCAATTGCAGTCAGTGGCGTTGGTGTTGGTGTTGGTAGCCGCAGCAATACTTTACGTACACGTCTACTAAGTGCATTAAAGCGTAGACAAGCGGAAAGAATACAACTGGCAGAGAGAGGACAACAAGTGGGAACAGTGGTGGTAAATGAACAAGAAGCTGGTGCTGCTGCTGCTGTAACATTGCAACAGTTCCAGGCGATTGTTGTGGTCGTCGATAAGGCGAGCGGTGCTATAGATCATCAGCTATGTGCAGAAGCGAATGTGAATGCAAATGCTGAAAGTTAGTCAGCTGATGATACTATGTAAATGCTAATATGCTAAGTTTAGTTAAGTTAAGTAAAGTAACGGAGAATGCGTAAAACTAAAAAAAAAAAAACATAAAAATTGTAATTCATAATAATTCGTAATTCGTAATCGTATTTGGTCCAAAACAAAAACAAAAAAAACTGCAGTTTATGGTTGATAAATTATTCTGTGGTGCACACAATAAACTATTGCATAAATTACGGCGCGCTGGCAAACAGCAACAAAATTCGAGTGAAAGCATAAAAAAAAAAACAAAATATAATAAAAAACCGAAAAAGAAGAAGAAAAAAAAATTATGATATGATAAAAAACAAAAAGAAAAAATCACGCATCATTCATACGCACCATTGGCTTTAGCAGCGCTTCACAGCTCATTGCCAAATATATATATATGTATATGATATGTAAGTATATATAGATATATAACTCTGGCGCACATGCAAGGCCAACACATACACTCACACACACATACAGCCACTTACCAAGCAGCCGACCCACTAAACAGACACGCCATAACCGCCCCCGCTACACGCCCATAATATATTGTGCTGTCAAAGAGAATGACTAAACACATCGCTCGCTCGCACACACACACACACGCGCACACGCTGCTTCACTCGCTCACTGTAATCTCATGTGCATATGAATATGAATTTGATTTGGAATTTTGATTTCCATATGCGAAAGTTTTATGCACAACAACAACAAATAAAAGCAAAAATGTAAAAAACATTAACTACGAATTTTTGCAACTATCAACAATATTAAATGTTTAAATGTTTAACAAAAAAAAAAATAAATAAAAAAATATTTGTACAGATAACAATAATAAAATGTTTGAATTTAGCGTTTTATTATTATCAACTTTTTTTTGTAAGCTTACGAACAATCTGCAGTGACTGGAGAAATGCGAAATAAATGAATAAAAACAAAAAAAAAAAGAAGAGAAAAAAAATATTGTGACATAGTTTGGCGAAAATTTTTACAATTCGAAATTAGAAGCAAAATATGCTTTTAGTTTATGGTAGTTATCGTACACTTTTTGGTACATTTATTTTTTAGGATGAACTTGTAATCACTGCAGACTTTGAACTATACCAATAATAACATATATATATATATATATAAATATATATATAGAATAATATTATATACTTATTTATATATATATAATTGTTGCGTCGACTGTTTATAGCTTATAGAGAAGAATATTTTTTTCGTAAGTGATAAGTGAAGGCTGCATAGATCTTATTCTATATGCATACTATATATATACCAGATATTAAATAAACAATATAATATATAATTTATAATATATGTACAGTTGATTGTTGAGTGTTTGCATTGAGCCCCAGCAAATGTTCTCAATCTATTATAATAATTCGATATGTAAATTTCAATATTATGAAGAATGAATATAAAAATGCAAATTGTTGACAAAATTCAATTAAAAAAAACATAAATAAAATAATAATAAATTATATTAAGCGCATAATTAATTAATTAATAAAAAATCAAATGTTTCATAACTACGAATTAGACTTTAAAATTATACGAAATCAATAGTGAAAAAAAAAATAAAATAAATAAATAAAAAAAAATCTTGTTAAATGTAATTCAATTTAATTTAATTAAAGCTGTTGCCATTTTTTTGTTATTTGTTATAATCGATAATAAATACTAATTGAATTTTATGAAATTAGTTAGTTTAATTAAGTTTACTAGTCACTAAGTTCTTGATGTTAATAACAATAAGCGAAACAAAAAGCTTAATTATCTAATAATAATAATAATAATAATTAACTTAATAAATGCAAGGCTTAATTATTCTAGAAATAAAAATAAATTATATATATAAAAAAAATATATAAAAAAAATAAAAATAAAAATTCAAGTCTTTAAATCACATAGAAAAACTGACAAGTTCAACATGTTGTATACATAATTTTGCAGTCAATTTAACAAGTTTTTTCTTTGCAATAATTTTAAATTTGCTACCCAAGAGTTTTGACCGAGCGAGGACAATGCGTGAACCACAAAGTCAAACTCCCCAAGCGAGAAGCCATAGAAAATTATACAGTTGCTAAGATACAAGATTTTAATAAAGTTTAATTTACATTTATCATAACAAAAAAAGCAAAAAAAAAGAAAAAGGACACGAGCAAAAGCTAAGCATGAAAATAGCAGCAGCAGCAGCAGCAGCAATAGAAAATGAAAAAAAAAAAAAAAAAAACTAAATGACAATGAAACTGTAGAGGGGCAACATTAGATAAAGCCAAGGCAGTAACAGTGAGAGAGAGAAAGTGTGAGAGAGAGAAAGCAAATGTCAGCAAAAGTCAATAGAGAAAATGTAGAAAATTACAATTCTGAGCTACTTTTGTAAATAGTTAAAGCAATTTCTTTACTTTAAACTTATTATATGTATGCTTTGGCAATTTTCCTTATAAACTTAAACTGTGATTTTCGCCCCTCAAGGCTGACGTCATTAATTTAAACCATTTTAATTGTTATTAACTTTACTAATTTCAACTAATTTCGTGGACTAATTGCACAAAAAAGTTGCAAAGTTACTTGTGCCACCCCCCAACACTTTGAGTAAACTTGAATAACCTCGAAGCTTGTTGCTGCCTGCAATTGCGTAATAAATGATTTTGTTTTGACAGTTGAAACAATTGCGAACAGCCGTTAATTTTGTGATCTCAATTAATAATAAATTCTATACGCACCATGAAAGTTGAGTATAAATTACATATTTGTCGTATAATCAAACCTGATGCATCAGGTAATAAAATACAGCAGGTCGCATCAGCAAACTCATAGAAAATAAATATATAAAAAAATGAAAATGAAAATCTCTTCGAGCATCCGTTACATTCATAAACACATTTTTATTGAAGCAGCTTTGATGATGACCTATAGAAAAAATAGTGTAAATATAACAAGCATATACGACTATCAAATACCCTGTAAACAGTTAATACATATTACACAATGTCATCCATGGTATATACCTCGCTTGAGTGCAGGGTATGTAACAGAGAAAAAGAAAAACCCCAGCAGCATTTTGGCCATTATTGAAACGTGTTACGACTGCGAAGCATTTAGCTCACATAACTAGCCTTAAATCGAATAAAGATTACGCACAGCATTGTACCCGCTGGCAATGCAAAGCATAAAAGCAGCAAGGTCATCCAATAGATATCTATATCTGCTATAATAGAAGCAACATTCGGTTTTGATTAAAGCATCAAAAATAAATTGCTTAACTAAAATTTAAAGTGTGTAGCCATAACATATTTTAGTAGATTTATTATTTTATTATATTTTTATTGTAGCTTAAAATATTTGTAGTAAAAATTTTTTATTTTTTTATTTTATTTAAAAAATTGAAAAAAAAATTTTGTAAAAGGAATTTTTATTTTTATATTTCGAAATGCTTTTGAGCTCACATGCATGATGTCGACGTCAATTTGATTGTTTGCAGTTGCCGTTATACTTAATTAGTTGAGCTCGTTTATCTTTTTATTAAGCATACGTACTGTCAGCCTTTTGTCTGTGTGTGTATGTATGTGGTAAAAACTTTTCATATGAAATTGATTGAAAAACTTTTCTGCCATGCAGTCAGGCGTGCAAATTGCGGCAAAAAGGGCTACGAGTTAAGGACTTCAAACTAGCAAAAAAAAAAAAAAAATCACGTAAGTGAAGGGTTTGAGGTTTGATGCTATAACTGGAGCTATAACTGAGCGCTGAGCCTAACTCATGCGTCCTTAAGTGCAGGATGCTTGGGCTAAATGGCAGAAAGAGAGAGAGAGCGAGAGAGAGACTAAGGGAGAGTAGTGCAGCGCAACTAACAATGTCATGGCAACGTGTCTGCCAGCAGCTGTGCAATGTGCAAGGCATAAAGTGAATAAGAGAAAGAGAGAGAGAGAGAGAGAAAGAGTAAGAACTGTACGTGCTGCAGCGCCTAAATGTTGCTGCTTGGCTTGCTGCAGCCTTTGCATATTAGATTTAACTACAATTAGCAGGCAGCAAGCGGCAAGCAGTAGACAGCAGGCAACCAGCAGGCAACTGCAACTGCAGCAAAGACTATCTACTGCTACTGCTACAACGGCTGCTACTGTCTGTGGCTTTTGACATTCCACTTTTGGCTGATGATGATCAAAATACTTTGTTGCCTTACACTGTCTCTCTCTCTCGCTCTCTCGCTCTCTATCTCTCCTTCTTTGCTACCACATCAACAGCTACAGCCGCAACATGTGTATGGCATTAATAAAGCTTTAAAGCGCAGTCAACTTGTAAACAGTTTTGCTTTTTAACCCTCAAAACTGTCTACATTGTTGATTATTGTTGCCACGGTGTTGCCTGTGTGCCTGTCAGTGCTGCCAGTGCTTGCAAAGTTGCAAGTAACATTTTGCCGCATCTAATGAGGCTCATTACTGTAATTACGTGTTGTCTGTTATAACTGTGCAAAAATGCCGCCACTTGATTATGATATGTGCAGCAACAGTTCACCAAAGGGATTTGCTCTCTACCTGTCTCTCTCTCTCTCTCTCACTCATTCTCTGTATGTGTGTGATTTCATGTGGCAAATGCTGAAATTATAAAATTGAAGTTAAGTGCAAAACATGTTAAGCTTTAACTTAATTAATTTTCTATGTATATGCAATCTATGCAACGTTTATTCTACGAATTTTGTTATCATAATTGCTTATGGGAAATTTCTACAAATTTTACAATTTCACTGGAATTTCAATAGTTAATAGACAAATTGCAGTTTGCAAAATTGGCAAATGCAAAAAAAATAAAATAAAATAAAATAAATATTTATAATATTTTAATAGCTGCTCTTACATCTCACACTCTCTCTCTCTCTCTCTCTCTCTCTCTCTCTCTCTCTCTCTCTCTGCTTACTATTTCGCAATATTTTTGAAATTTGTTAACTGCTACCAGCTTTGACTAGAGTCTCAAATAAACTGTGCTGCTTAGCTTGCAACATGAGGCAATCCCAGCGGGCAAGCAGCAACCAGCAAGCGACATATGCAGCACTGGCTGAACAAATTTGTTGAGTTGTTTTATTGATAATGATTATTATATATAAACATAACAGACATGTAATTTAAAATGAATACTATAGTTAATCATTCTGTCTATGCGAAAGAGAGAGAGTGCAAGAAAGAGAGAGACAGTGAAAGAGAGAGAATTATCTAATGCCAGACCAATTAAACTAATGGCCAGCGAAATGTCATGTTTTAATGTAGGCTTATTTAATTCATGAAGAGTCTCTCTCTCCCCTCTCTCTCTCTCTCACCATCTTCTCTATCTTTATATATATATAGTAGCTACTATATCTATCTGCTGTATATATATATATATAAACTCAGCATGCTGTATGTCTAGCATATAATTGCTTTTCTGACCAAACACACATACACACACACACGCACACACACACACATACACATTTGGGTTCGTAACGCCTCGTTAGCTGCTTTTCCATGTAACTGTCAATTGTCAGACTGCATGGCGAGCGAAAAGTCTACGATACTAGATGCACGTTGAACGATGAACACTGGACTCTAAATACAGATAGTACACTACAGCGACTAGTTGAGTTGACAGACAGACAAACGGACAGTCAGTCAGACAGACAGACAGACAGACAGACAGAGCAAGCATAGCCACTGCACAAGGGATCAGAGCGCCTTAAAGTGTCGTCGCATGCGGCTTAAGCCTTGGCGCATTAGTTTCCAACATATTGGCGGCAATGCCAGCAGCAAAAAAGCCAAAATCAAAAGCTTTATGCCTGCACTTTCGTCTAGCGATTAGCTTTCACTCATGCTCACGTCCAAAATGTTGCAAAAAAAGCAAAATGCTTAACAAATCTTTGACTATAGCTCAAACGCTCGGTTTAACTAAATGAAATTTCATTACCTGCAAAAAAGCCACAATAAAATCTACTACAAAAAAATTTTATTTTTTTTTTTCAAAATCTTAACTCAAACTCGACAAGCTGTCACAGCGGTAGGCAGAAAAAAAAAACAACTGTTTGATGTTTAATAATTAACAAGAAGCTGCTGACCAAACAATTTTTTGTTTTTTTTTTTTTTTGTTTTTTTGTTTATTTTTTGGGTGTAGCTTATTTTATGAGCCATGTCGTTGGCGGCAACAAGAAAAACAGCAAAACAAAAAAGGAAAAGCACCCAAAAACTGGCATTAAACATGTTAATTGAGTAAATTTCTGCCCACAAATGGCAACAAAAAAAAAAAAATAAATAAAGGATATTTTGTTGTACTTGTTCTTGTTGTTGTTGTTGTTGTTTTAACTAGCCGGATGTGTAGGCACATAAATTAGTCAAAAAGCCTACGATATATAATACATATAGTATATATATAAGGTTGCCTAGACTGCCTCCACAGTGAGCTTATAGTGAGTGCAGGATTATGGCTTGAACTACAGCTAAGTGCTTAACGTAACACGTGGCGTATACTTAATATACATTGATGTCACAATAAATAATTAATTAACACAATAATTGCTAGCAATTATTTGTAGCAGCATTTTTTTTTTGTTATATATAATATTTTAATAAAATTTCAACTGACAAAATGCATACAAAAATTTTGTACAAGTTCAAGGCAAAATCAGTTAAAAAAAAATAATATTGCAAACTACAAAACAAAATGCAGCGAATGAAAAAATAGAAAAAGGTAAAAGATAACAACAAGAACAATAGAAAAAAAATATATATATATATATATATAGAAAAGTGCAAAGCAAAAGCTAACAGATTTTTATAGACTTTGGCATGAGCAGCAAGTGTGGCAGCAGAGCAGAGCAGAGCAAAGCAGAGTAAAAAGGAAATGGTCAAATTTAATTAAATCGTATCAAAAGTCATTAAAGTTTTTTTTTTCCATTGTGTGTATGTTTTGGTAGAGCAAACATTGCAGCAACAAATTAGATCTACTACAGCAGATATACAGCTACATATATCTCTTACTGCAATTGTGTAAGCAAGCAAACTCTCTATATATATGTCTGTATGTGTGTGTGCTTGTGTGTTTGTGTGTGTATAAGTATGTGTAGTACCTGCTGTCATGACTGTATTATATTTGAAATTGGAACCAGACGTGCAGACAAACCCAATACTCATACACACTATGTAACATTGAAACGTGACTCAAAGTCACATTGTTTCCCTGTCTCTCTCTCTCATTCTCTTTCGTTCTGTCTGCCTTTTTCTCTCTTGGCAACCAAAAACTTGTCTGTTACTACTTTTCTATGTTATTCCTTTCAAATATTTTTCACTTTTACGAAAGCATTAAATATTTGTGGCTTCGTCTTCCATTGTCTCCCATTGCCAATACTCCTCAGCCTGTCTCGTATGTGTACAAGTCAATATACTATATATATATATATATATGTATATGTATAGACATTGTGGATATAACCATGGTTGCCAAATGTCGCCAAATTAAACTAACTAACTTTTCTTCATAGCATAGCTGAGCAATTATTTTTACTGTGGTAACTTGAATTGGTTTTGCCCAAACAAGTTGATAGGCTTAAAATGTTAACAACTACACAACTTGTGGTAAGAAAATATTATGCTCAAAATATAGAAAAATAAATACAAAAAACACAACAAATTTTAAAAAATATTTTCGGCATGCCAAAAATTATATACCCTACAATTTTTCATAGCGTATATAATAATATAGTTATCTGATTTTGCAGTAAACTTTACTCTACTTCAGTCTAGGTTGCATTTTACAAACTTCTCGCTAAAACTAATATACTTTTACAAGTGTATTTAAAAAAAAAAAAAACACTTTGATCTTCTTTAATGGCAACTGGCATCATCAAATAGCAAGAGTTACCATAGAGAGTTAGAGTGAGAATGTGCAAAGAGTTGAGGTTGAATTATGAATTTAAATATTGCTGCTCAACTACAAAGTAAAATAAAAGCATCAAGTGCTTAAAGTTTGACTTCTGCAATTGAATATGCCAAGAAATAAATATATTTTAATATAAATATATATACACATATATATATATACAAACTTTACTCAGATATCTCAAAATGAATTATAAACTAAGCTTTTATGTCTGACAAATAAAAAGAAAAATCCGAAATTTAAATATTCATCTCTAAAGTCAAATTTATATTTAAAGCGATTAAACTTAAACTGCTGCAGTTGATTATGACACAAATAACAAATTTAATAAAGAAAATACTAGATTAATACTAAAAAAAAAAAATGCTAGAAAAATATTAAATAAATACTAGAAAAATTTCAAATTATTAGTAGAAAATACTAAATAAATACTAAAAAAAATATTAAATAAATACTAGAAAAATGTCAAATTATTAGTTGAAAATACTAAACAAATACTAGACAAATACAGCAAAAAAATGCAAAAAAATACTAAAATACTAAATAAGAAATATCAGAAAAATACTAAATAAATACTAGAAAAATGCAAGATACTAGACAAATTATGTATATAAAAAATACTAAGTCTAAGAACAATACTTAAAAAAATGCCATAAAAATACTAGTTAAATACTAGATAAATACTAAAAAAATACTAAAAAAATATTAAATTAATACTAAATTATTAGTAGAAAATACTAAATAAATACTAGACAAATGCTACAATAAAATGCCAAAAAAAAATACTAAAATACTAAATGAAAAATATCAGAAAAATACTATATAAATACTAGAAAAATGCAAAGTAGATAAATTATATAAAAATACTAACACTAAGAAAAAATACTAAAAAAATACCAGAAAAATACTATATAAATACTAGTTAAATACTAGATAAATACTAAAATTTAATAGAATTTCGCAACTGAATTATTAAGCAAAACTTAATAGTTTTGAGCCAAATCTCATAAATATTTAAATATTTATCTTGAAATGAAAATCAAATAAATATTTTATGCAGTAAAATCATCAAATCAAGTCTAGGCAACAAACACATACACACATACACACACAATGCTTTTTGTTGGTCTTTAATTTGCTGTTTGTTGTTCACTCTACTCAATTTGCATGAAGTCTGCTGCTGCTACTGTATGTTAAACTCTTCACAAAAATACAGCATCAGCAAGCCAGCAAGAACTATCAACGACAAAAGCAATGCCAAACAAGTTGGCGCCATTTTTAACACCTGTCAAGAAGCTGAAACAACATACCCATACGGGAGCACACACACACAGACAGTGAGATATATACACATACAGAGAGTAAAACTCTTTTGCTTTGAGTGTGTTTAGTGCCTGCTGTTGTCCTTTAAGTGGTTGAAGCTGTTGCTGCTACTGCTGATGCTACAGCTGCTGCTCTTACTGTTGTGATTCTTCTTGCTGTTGCTGCTATTTTTGCTGGACAGCCTTGCGGCAAATTAAGTTTAAACTGTAATGCAGACACACACATACACACACATATATAGAGAGTGACTGCGATTCTTTGGTATGCGATCAGGCTTAAAGCCAAACGTTGAGTGAAAATTCTACAGCAGTTTGGCAAACATTCTGACAGCAATTAAGGCGTGAGCTACAAAAACTTTTATTTTTTTGCAGCGACGCAGCAGTCGAAAAATCAGTTAATTAATCTACTTCAGCAAAAAAAAAAAAACAACAACAACAACAAGAGAAAGAGAAAGAGAAAATGAGGAAAGGAAAATACAACTTAAGCATTTTCCTTTAATTCTTAAGCCTTGCTATTGACATGGCAAAACTTTTTGACCCGACGGTAAAAGCTAACGAATAACGGAAGGAATTTTCAAGTTAATTGTTCAGCGTGCAACGGGGCGTATGTGTAACAACTAACTGGCTTAATTAAGATAGCAATGTTTTTCATGTTCATGTTCATGTTCATGTTTATGTGGTTGTTGTTTTTGTTGTTGTTGTTATGGTTGATATTTCTCTTGTTGCATTGGCAACCAAAAGCAACGACGACTACGACAAAACGTTAAAGTTAACAACTTTGTCTCCATTTAGACGAAAAGAAGAAAAACAAACTGTTATTAGCAATATGAAACCATGCAGCATGTGGCACATAGTACGCATATTACACATACGACGCGTGTGACGCAGACTAAACGAAAAAATAAAAAATGAAAAGCGAAAAACGAAATATACAAATTTGTATGAGAATTTTTTCCAATTTTTTTTGTCAAACTTCATTTTCTCACTCTTTCACTCTCTCTCTCTCTCTCTCTTGCTAGTCGACAATGTGTATTAGTTTTTTTTAAGGCAGTTTGACAGCTGCTGCTGCTGCTGCTACTGTCGCTGCTGTTGCTGCTGCTACTGTCGCTGCAGTCGAGTCGATTAGCTGACAGTCCTAAAAAGTTAACTGTTTGCTTTGTATTTTTTTAAGCAGTTAAAAGAATGAAAACAAAAAAAAAAAATAACTTGCTATGAAAGTGTATTAAATGTTTTCACACTTTAATCTCAATGTTCTTTTATGCTGCTGCTACTGCTTCTGCTTATTTTTCTCGTTTTTTTTTTTTAGTGCTTCAACAGTCAAAAAAAAAATATATATATATAAATATTGCTGTGCTGTCAAATAAGCATTGTCTGCTCTTTGACTTTACTCTTTTCTCATTTACAGCTTACGTTGACCTTGCCTTGCACCTGTTAGCGGCACATTCAGCGGCTGCAATGGATTTCAATCTGTAGCTGAAACTTAATTCTGTTTGTTTTATGCGTAAAATGTTATGTTTCATTGGGTATCATAGACTTGTATGAATAGCAAGGCAGCTAGTAATGAGTATCTCAATGTCGACTATGCTGCGCTTTGTTTTTTTTGTAACAGCATAAGCTGCTGCTGTGGCTGATGCTGTTTGCTGTTGTTACTGCTGCTGCTGCTGCTGCTGCTGCTGTTGATGTTGATGTTGATGCGATTGGTATAGCTGTTGGCCAGAAACGATCCAGCATATCCTATGGCATTGTCAGACTTTTGGGAGCTTAACACTCGCATACATATATGCCACGCATGGCATTAATCGAACAATCACAACACCAGCAACAACAGCAACAACATTAAAAGCAGCCACAACAACAACAACAACAACAACAACAATAGACAGTTGTGGTTGTGAAAATAATGAAAATGCGTAGAACAAGCCACAACAAATTTGATAGAAAATTTGCATAACAACTTCCGCCATTTTGGGCCACGCTTATTTGTAGCTGACATTTAAATGTTGTTGTTGTTGTTGTTGTTGTTCAGTTAAGCCCTCTTATTGTCTATGTCATAGTTGTTGTTGTTGTTGTTACAGCGCGCCCCAAATGTAATTTGCACTTGAACTGTGAACGTGTTGTCAACGCGTGAGAGAAACACATAAAATTTTTAGCCTAAATTACATTAGACATATACGACACACACACATGCACACATGGCACACACACACTTAAATATAGCTATAAGCTTATGCATAAAAATGGCAACTTAATTTGCTAGCTTTATAGCTAAACCGCTAAATTCGTTTTGTTTGCCAGCTACTAGCTTTAACCTTAAATGCCCCAACATACACATACACCTGACCCTCGCCTTGAATCCCTAATGCAGAGCAAATGAAAAGTTCAAAGTAAAGGTTGCCCTTGAAAGGATTTCAATGCTCATTTTCATGTTGAACTGTCAAAAATGTGAATAAGCTAAATGATTGATGTCTTCTGTTATGTTATCTGTGTGTGTGTGTTCTGTGTGTGTGTGTAGGTTGTATTCCTGTTTCCACTTCCCACATAGCTGTCTCTGTGTGAGTGTTTACTTGTTAATGGCTGCTATCTTTTGTTAAAAGCTAAGAGCTAGAAATCTTTAAAATGTAAGATTTCCCACAACAAAAGAATTTTCTCTAGAAATATATTTTATCAATATCTTTTTTTTCTTGTTTTTTTCTTCCTGTTTTGACCTGCAAAATCAAAAACTGTAATTTTATGCTGCACATTTCATCTTCATCTTTATCTTCATCTTTATTTTAGCCTATTTCACAGACCGTTTCTAGGCTGCTGCGATAAGATCTTTAGCTTTCGCTTTCGCATTCTGCTTTCTCTTTCTCATTTCTTGTTGCGTCATTTTCCACACATTTTCTATGTAATTTTTGTTTATTTGTATTTTTTTTTTTTTTTTTTGTCGTCAGCGCAAAGCCAGCAATATGCTATAAATAATGCGACTGTGATTGCAAAAGATTCCAACAGAAAATCCCGTTGCAAATTTCTTGTATATCTATATATATAACACAAATTGTGACTAGAAACTTATTAACATAAGCCACGCGACAGATAATTCCACCTTGAGCAGCAAACAACAACAACAACAACAACTACAATGAGGCAACGCAGCAATTCAGCAACTCAGCGCAGCAGCAGCAGCAAACAAGGTGAAAAAAATAACAAAATGTCTGTCGACTATTACATACGCTGTAAATAAATATTAGACAGACAGCTTACATGCAACAGGCAAACACTTTAACACAAATGCTTTTGCAGGGTATATCAAAAGAAGTCCTTGAACTTGCAGTGCTTACAACTTACAGTATGGCAATAAAAAAAAAAAAAAAAAGAACAACAAAAATTGCTGCTGGTCAGAAGATTTTGCGGTTGATGCTTTTCTATCTTTCTAGCTGTAAGTGTTTCTCTCTCTCTCTCTCTCTCTCTTTCTCTCTCTCTTTGTGTGTGTGTGTGTGCGAGTCCATTGCCTTTTGCTGTTGCTTGTTTTGAACAGTATTTTCCGTAACTGTTTGTAGGAAAACTATGCGCAAAACTTCAACAAAAAGTTGAGACAAAGAAAATGAAATGAAAATTCTTTACAATTTAGCGCAGCAAAACCGGGGCCAAAACTCACAACTAGCAAATGGGCAGCGCGCACATAAAACGTATATAACTTTCAGTTCGTTCGTGTCCAAGTACTACGATACGAAAGTCTATAAAGCAACAAAAGCAAAAAGTGTCCATGGTGTTGTATGTAATTAAAGTAAAGTAAAGTTGCAACAAATTGCATCACATGGCAACGTAAAGCAATGCTATGTAGCGCGTATCACAACGTTAGCAATTAGTAAATTTATTTGACCCATGCACTTTGACGGGCATAAGTTACGTATACTTGATATTAATTAATATTGCAATTTGCGCAATGTTAAATGCGAAATTCGAGATGTGAACAATGTATTCATTAATTACATGTACATAGCAATCAAAGTTTTTGGCAAAACAATAACACTTGGCACTCCCGTGGGGCATAAGTCTGCAGCTGATGCAGTCGAAAAATGATGATGATGATTTGACAATTTGAGACCCGCGGCGTGTGTATGAAAATCAATTGAAAACTTAATCAAGCAACTGGTCAAACTTAGCAACTGGAATCATTTTACATCTATTATGCAAGCAGCTCGCAGCAGTAACAAGAGAAGTTTAGGCAAGTAAAATTTTGAACACGGAAAAAAACGAAAAACGAAAAACGGAAAACGGAAAACTTAGTTAACTAAGTGACTATGAAAAGTGTTGAAAAACTATGAAAAACTAATTAAATGCAAATGCAAAACTTTTCTTTAAGTTACTTTTGTTCATCTCAAAACTTTAAGCACACAGACACAAATATACAAAAATTTCTAGCAGTGTAAAGTCACACAGACAAATTGATGAGGAGATGGGAATAGCCACCGTATAGAATAGCAAATGGGAAGTAAAGTGAAAGTAAAAGTTTTACATAAACTCAAAAACCCTTTTAAGACACTTGTCGTGCACTTGTATTTAAATTTGAATTATTTTAATAACAATGACAAAAAATGTTATATATATATATATAAATATCTAAATTCCTAAATAAACATTCAGCTCAGCACTGTGTAAGCCTTGAAAAAAAAAAACGAAAGCTGCGTATTTTAGAATGTAAAAATTGATTTACATAAAAATCACATAAAGGTTTTTGTCACAAGACCGACCAGACAGTGGATTATAAAGTTAACCGGTTGTCGACAGGAAATTGAATTATCATTAAGTATTCAACGGCTTAGATTTATATATACATATATATATATATTTTTTTATATATATTTCTCTCTGTCAAATCTCTCTCTAATTTACATTTCAATTTTCATTTACATTTACATTTTGCTTTAACATTTATTTTTATTTTTTTTTTTTTCTTTTACTGTATTTCAACTTTAAAACTATGAAAATTGTAATGCGTAAAATCTTTGCTTGAAAATTTATTCAATTAAATTTACCAATGCATAAATTTTCACACACACATTCAATTTTTCATTCATTTTTCACATAGTCTCTCTGCTTAGATTTTCTCTATTGCTTGGCGTATTGCAGAAAATTTGCATGCAAAGCCAGGGAAAATCTTAAGATTGAATCAACAAGCCGTCGGCATATGTGGAAAAGTGCAAGAATATAAAAGCCATAAGCCAGGCAAAAGGTGGCAAGAGAGGAAGGCAGCAGAGAGAGAGAGGGAGGCAGCAGAGAGAGAGAGCGAGAGAGTTGTGAGAAAGTAGGGGAAAACTTTCAACATATTTTTGATTTATGATGCTGTGTAGCAAATGCCACTTGAACTGGCATAAACTGGCTACGGTAGTGAGTAAGAGAGAGAAAGAGATATTTTACCGGAGTTTTTTATGCAAATAGATAATAAAAAAAACTAGAGCGCTTTTTGCACTTAATTATTTAATTTTAGTTTATACTAATATAAAAAAATAAATGAATTTTATAATATTTGCATATTTTTTATAATTATTTTAAAAATTTAAATTTTATTTTATTTATGTAATTTTTTTAATTTTATTTATTATTTAAATCTTACAATTTTATTATAATTTTTTTTTATTATTATTTAATATTTTATTTTTAAATAATTAAAATTTTTTAATCTTATTTAATTTATTATAGTTTTTATTATTTTTCGTA